>VWYP01030901.1:0-15621 GCA_013400435.1 Pycnonotus jocosus | reverse complement strand
GCGGCGCGGCCCGGGATGCGGGAGCACGGTGCAGACATCGCCCACAGGTGTGCTCCGCGGCACCGCTGGGGTTTGCCGTCCGCCTGGCGGGTCGGTATCGGGACATCTCCGGAGATTTCCCTCCTTCCGCACCTCTTCCGCCACGGGAGAACATCTGAGGGCTCGTGGTGATGGGGAGTCGTCCGAGTCATGCCCCAGTGACGGCACAGGAGAGCTGGGAGAGCCACAACGGTAGACGAGTGTGAGTGGGTCGTGTCCATCGCCCTGCGGTCCGTCTCCTGGGATGGTCCTCCAGAACGGAGATGTCCCAGAGCACGAGGGGAGCTGCCCTGAACCCCGAAAAGTGCCGTGCACGGGGTCGGATTCCAGCTCCACCAGCTGTGCTTCCCAGCACATCCACTTGCCCGGGCTGCCCAGCCAAATATCTCCACCACCCAGCCCACATTGGACTGTTGTTCATTCACTGTCCTTAGAAATACCAAGACTCTTCAGCTTTACTGGGACATCGGTTCTCCCTTTTTTCCCAGCAAAGCATCAATATGACAATCCTCTTCTCCATGGGTCTGCTTACATAGCTCAAAACCCACGAATTTGCTAAGGTGGCTTAGGAAGCTTTAGCTGCTGTTGCTCAGTCCACAGCATTTGTCCAGGGTCTCTGGAATGCCTGGAAGAAGCCCAGGCAGGGCAGTAAACAGACCAGGCACATAAAGTTGAATTTCTTGTGGGCAGGAATCATGCTTCCTTTGCAGACCCAGTACTTGGTGCTGTGCTCTAGGTCTGTCTCAGCAATGCTGGATTTGCTGAAGCCATGTCAGGGATTTCATAAGCAGGTACAAAGCTTGCAACATATGGAATCATAGAATCACAAAATCACAGAATGGCTTCAGTTGGAAGAGACCTTAAAGACCATCTAGTTCCAGCCACCCCTGCCATGGGCAGGGACACCTTTCACTACATCAGGTTGCTCAAGGTCCCGTCCAACCCAGCCTTGAACACCTCCAGAGAGGGAACAGCCACAGCTTCTCTGGGCAACCTGTTCCAGTGCCTCAACCACTCTCATTGTGCAGAATTTCTTCCTAATGTTGAATCTAAACCCACCTTCTCTCAATTTAAAACCACTGTGCCTTGTCCTATGACTATATGCCCTTGTAAAAAATCCCTTTCCAGAAGGGGAAACCTTCCAACACCACTGGCAGTGCCCTGTGCCAGCTCCTGCTCATCCCATCCCATCCCATCCCATCCCTGCTCATTGCCCCATCTGGGCTGAATTCTGGGCCTCCAGAGCCACTCTCCTGCCAACCTGAAAGCTGCCAGGTGGGCCTGGGAGCAGGTGAGGACTGTGGTATCCATTGGCCTCACACAGGTCGTTGCCACAGAGATGAATCTCTGCCCTGCTCTGTGTACAGATCAGACAGTGTGAGAGCAGAGCAGCTCTTGTGAGTGCCACACAGTTACCTCGCTGGCTGACTCTTTAAAAGAAAATCTACAGAACATCCTGCTTCCAGTTAGAGGATAAGAATAAAGACGTTTCTCCACATATTGTCTTCTTTACCAGTTCCTAAGAGAAGGGAAGAGAAGTGGAAGGAAGAAAAGGGAGGAAGGAATGAGAAGAAAGTAAAGGGAAAAGGAAAGTGCAAGAAAAGACAAAAGAAATTAAAAATCTTTCCTATATAAGACTCCAGGGACAATGTTGGAAATATAATCCACCAGTGTTCAAAAAAACAAGGCTTGGAAACCAGCACCTGGGATTCATGCTCTGTAAAGAGGTGGGGTGTGTTTTTTTTCCTGTCACCATCTCACAGCAAACACTTCCATATTACAAAAAGCAGAGACACTGAAAGGCTTGATGCGAGTTAAACATGTTTTGCTTTCCATGCACTATTAGCACTGAAGTGAAGGAGATGGATACTCTTTGGCTTCTGACAATTGAAATACAATCCAGATCTATTTGTCAGAGAACTGCAGCGATATTACCTTTCTTTAAAAGACGAAGATTGCTTTTGGGCTCTCCATCAGACATTCAAACCCACTGATAGGGGTTGTTCCCAGGATGAGAATTTGGAATATCTGTCTTAATTGCTTGTCAATGCATAGTAATAATAATAATAATAAAAACAGGTTACAGGTTACAGGAACAGGATAAATATGTGAAGGTTGAAGAGAAGTAGATGCTATGTGCCTATTTAGTCAATATATAGCTTTTATTATTTTAGCAGGCACAAGCCACTTTATCAAGTTCTGTGTCAGGTCCCTGTTTTGGGAAACATGCAGTAATGCATTCAAACTGGGAATTGAGGCCTAGGCAATGAAATTGTTACATTCTGCTATGTTTGCTGTTTCCCTAAAATGATTTGTTCCTTGCTTTACTTTTTAATTTCTTTTCTCCATTTAGGTTAACATAACTTTACAGAATTAAACTGGGCAGATGCAGATGGCACCTAACCCTCATCACTCCAGCAGCCAAGTCACCCTCTGTGCAACCTGAATTATCATATCTGCAGCAGCACTGTGTTCTCCCCCTCATTTTTTGCAGGTACATTTGGGGACACACTGCAGACCATTTGTATTGGAGCAGGGTCAAACCTTTCTCAATTAATTGTGTGAAATAAGGCCACCTATTGCCAAGCCTGCCTGTCTTCATGAGCCTCCAGAAGAACTGAGGGAAGCCAATGAAGGACAATTGGCCTCAGGTTAATGCAGACCATTTCCTCACTATGCTGTAGGCAACTGCAAATGTGAGTGAAAGCAGAGTCTTTGCTCAAATCCACATCCCTGATGCTGCCAGTTACTTCTGACTTGAAATCAAAAATCTGGGCAAGATTTTTTTTTTGTGCAAAACAGAAGAGATTAAAACAACAACCAAGTGCCTCACGTGTAAGGTTCTGCCTAAGGACCAAGGTTTCCCAGGTTCAGTGTACTGAACTACAAAGTCTCTCATACTCTGTGTGTTTTTATATTTTAAACATGTCATTCTTGTCAAGAGAGCCAGAATTTTGTTCTTAAAGTTGCTAAAGCTTCCTTCAATGAAGACACACATCCAGAGATTTCTCACACAGAGACAGTGGTTTTGTTAATTCTTGATTTTTCTTCTGAAAAAAACCAGAAGTTATGAGAATAAAGTTGCACATAGAAAAACAAATAAAACCGTAAAAGTCTCATATATCCTTTTTCTTTTTCTAAGTTCTGTAGTGAATCCTGCAGGAAATAAATAAAATGGCAGTCACAATTCTGTTCCTTTTGCTTATTTCAGCTAAGTTTTGTGGCTCCAGATCATTATATTCGATGATGGACATAACAGGTATATGACCAACTTTTTGTGAGAAATCCCAACCCAATAGCATTTCTACAGAATTCTCACACAGTTGTTTGCAGAAAATCTAAACTGCCTTACTTAACTACCTGAAAACTGTTTTATTTGGCTTTTGTATTTAGTTTTATTGTTATTAAGTTAGCTATTAGGTTGAAAGTACTAGATATAGGAGGATAAATAAAAGGTGAAAAAATCAATCAAGCATACATGACATGGAAGTAAGCATTATCTGTTAGCATTATCTGTAAAATGGAGAAAGTTGGTGGTCTCCTACATACAGATAGCACTTAGCCAATAAACATCCTCAATTTACTTTCCAAATGTGTGAAGGCATCTTCCCACATATTGCAGAGCTTTCAATTCTAGAGCCTGCTCAACTCAACACAGAGATAAGATCCACCTGATGGAGTACTGGGAACCCACACTGCTTTTATTTTACTTCTCTGTTCTTTTTCAGATTTTTAAACATTTACCCAGTCAGACCCCTCAGCTGTGTTTCTCAAACCTCTCATACATCCATCTGAAGAAGAAGGGAAAGAGCTGAATAAGACACAGCTTCAGAGAAACCCTGAAATAGAGCTTGCTGTCTCTCCAGATACTTCTCAGTTTCCAGGATTTTGAGATTAATTAGCTCATTTCCTTTTACATAGATCAGTGTCTTTAAACATGAAACAGTTGTGAATTTTCATTAACCAGTCAATTCCTTCTGGGGTACGAGGTTAGTGATCACCACTACTGGGCTTCTTTTATAACTCTGAGGTTGAAATTATTTGCATGGAAATACTATTGCTTCAGAGATGGGGAAAAAGTGGTGATTCAAACCAGTCTGGTTCTCCTACTCAGCTATACTGACTCATCCACAGCTTTAATGTGCAGCACAAGGAAGAATGTCAGAGATGAGTTGCTCAAGTGCTTTTTTACATCTAATGCCACACAACTGGCAGTTTCCCAAGCTGACATGAATTTGTTCTTGTGAAGAGCAAGTTTGTTTTTGTGCCTCTTTGAATGCATTTCCACTGAGACAATCCACAGAAGTTCTTGCCCTGAGTTCTGAAGGCAGAAATTGCTTTACCATTTGAAGTATTAAATGGTCCAACGTGTAACAGAGAAAACTAGAGTAGATCATATTGCTAGGGAAGGGTTCATAATACATTCAGCCCTCTTCTGTTCTGATCAATAGGAATTGTGACCATTTTTGGGGTCTCTGAGCCTGTTCAGTACAATTTCTATGTTTATTCCTTCCCACTTTCCAGAGCTTTTCTTTAGAAGACGCGTGTGCCAAGCATGGTTGGGCTGTGAGAAAGCTACCAAAGCTACAAAACCCCACATCACTAACAAGATAGCTGCTCTGTTCACCAAGGCACGGAGGAAGACCTAAGCAAGAACAATTTCCACTCTTTGATTATCTGTGGCACCCTGTGAAGACAAGTGCGTGTGTTCTCTCTGTGCATGTGGAGAAACCAAGGCTCAGAGAAAATGAACACAATGTTCTCTGATGTTCTCTGTTTGGTCTTTTTGGATACTTGATGACAACTAGGCACCCAAATGAGACATTCAGCTGTCATTCACTTACAGTTCTGGTCTGGCTGGCTTTCCTAAGCTCCTATTGATCGCAGTTCAATAACATGAGAAAGCAGGTGGAGAACCTGTTACCAGAGATGTACATGGGATCACCTGATGGCAGGAGGGAGTAGACACAGAGCCACATGGGTGCAGCCAGGACCCACGGTGGTGTAACATGTGCTTAGAGCTCACATCAGTCATTCCCTCCTGGCAGAAACATGGGCGTATGCAGGAACCAGCAAACGTGCAAGCATCGCATCATCAGATGTGTTGCATGCACCTGCTCATGAAATCCCTGCCATGCCTCAGCAAACCTGGCATTCCTGAGACAGACCTGGAGCACAGCACCAGGTACTGGGTCTGCAGAGGAGGCATGATTCCTGCCCACGAGAAATTTAACTTTAGGTGCCTTGGCTGTTTGCTGCTATGCTTGGGCTTCTTCCAGGTCTCCAGAGACCCTGGGCAAATTCCATGCATTGGGCAGCAGTAGCTAAAGCTTCCTAAGCCACCTTAAAAAATCCATGGTTTTTGAGCTATGTAAGTAGACCCACGGAGAAGAAGATTGTCATATTTGTACTTCAGTGTGGGGGGAAAAAGCAACAGTGGGAATGAGTCATATAGAAATTCTTAATTCTGAAGAATGGTTTTGAACCTAAGCAGTAGTTTGTGTCACATCACCCTTGTTAAGTGCTGTGCAAATAGCTGTAATGTGCAGCTGAAATGGTGATTATTTTAGCAGTATTACATTGCACATTGCTTCCAGGACACCTGAGATGTTACTTTGGGATGAAAATAGCAGAGAATCATCCCTTTATAAGTCATGCAGGAGTGGATGAAAGTGAGCATGTGTTGAGATTTGTAGACTTCTAAGCCTGGCCATGCAGGGTGGGATTTGAAAGGGTTCAGTTTATTAGAAAGCCCCCTTTTATCATAAAGTTACGGAATCATAAAATGGTTTGGGTTGGAAGGCACCTCAAAGGGCATCTAGTTCCAACCCCCGTGCCGAGGGCAGAGATATCTTCCACTAGATCAGCTTGCTCGAAGCCTCATCAAACCCACCCTGAAACGCTTCCAGGGATGGGGCAGCCACAGCATCCCCAGGCAGCCTGTTCCAGTGCACCCTCACAGTAAAGAATTTCTTCCTGATATCTAATCTAAACCTGCCTTCTTTAAATTTAAAACTATTGCCTCTTTTGCTGTCAATATCTACCCATGCAAAAAGCCCCTCTCACTCCTTTTTATAAACCTCCTTACTGCAATAGAAGGCTGCAAAGAGGTCTTGCTAAATCCTTCTCTTCTCCAAGCTGAACAATCCCAGTTCTCTCAGTCTGTCTTCACAGGAGACGTGCTCCAGCCTTCTCATTATCTTTTTGGCCTCCTCTGGACCTGCACCACACTCCTTTAGCATGTTTTCTAGGAGAATTCACTCCTTGATCTTCCAATGCACGGGGGCGAGGGTCACCGCTCTGTTGTTTCCTAGATCCTCCCTCCTCACCTTTTTAGAAATGGGAGCGTTGTTTCCCTTTATCCAGTTACCAGGAACTTCATCTGACTGCTGTGACCTCTCAGATGTGATGGAGAGTGACAGCAGTCTGTTCCCTCAGGACCCTGGGATGTGTTTCATCCAATCCCATAGATTTGGGATTATTCAGCTTCATCAAGTGACCCTGAATCTGCTCCTTGCTTATAATGGAAGGGACTCCACTTCCCCCACACCCACGCAGAGGATCAGGGACTTGAGAGAACCATGAATCCTGACTGACAGAGAAGGCTGAGGTAAAGAATTCATTGAGTACTTCAGCCTTCTCCATATCAGTTGCCACCAGTTCGCTCCTCTTGCTTCTAAGGGGGGTACACTCTTCTTGGCCTTTGTTTTCTGACCTAAGTACTTATTGAATCCCTTCTTGTTCTCCTTCACATCCCTTGCCAAGTCCTGTTCTAGGTTTGCCTTGGCTTTCCTGACCCCATCTCTACACATTGAAACCATATCCCTGTAGTTTTCCACCGGATCACCTGTCACTGCTTCCACTGCCTGTGCATTTCTTTCTTACTCCTCAGTTTGAGGAGCAGATCTGTGCTGAGCCATGCCATTTTCCATGCTCTGTTGCTCTGTTTCCTACACACTGGGATAAAGAGCTCATGTGCTCTAAGAAAAGTGGCCAAGGAGTGTAACTCAAGACTGCTCCATGCTGGAATCAGTCACCTCCCTCCTCAACTGTCCTGTCTCAAAAAGTAGTTGGGATTTCAATGTGACTTGCAAGAAACCTTAATGGAGAGAGCTATGGAACAGGTTTAAAAGGAAAATATATCTGTGGCCTGAATAATTTTTAATTGTCAGACTTGCTGAATACTGCAGACTTGTACAGCCTTCTGGGATGCTGCAAATTGGTTCCATTTCACAATGGAAAACCTGCTACTGTTTAACAAAAGCTGGATTATTCAGGCAGAGTAGGAAGGAATGTCTGTCTACCTGTTGAAACAACCCCATATCCTGTGCACACTAGAAAGATACTGAATCCCAGATGCATGTCTTTCTTGGAAACACATGAACACAGCTAATTGCCTCTGGAGAGTGCTCTCATCTAAGGAAGGCTTGTGTCCTGCTGCTGGTCTTTACATATATATATTTAAATGATATTCAGTACTGAAACTTGCACTTTTCCTCTAATCTGTCAGAGGTCTGGATTTGTTAGCTGCCTGGACACAATGAAATGCCAGCCTTCTCTTTCCCTGCTAGGAAGGGAAATGTACTGAGGCAGTGGTATTTACTGCATTATCTACTGAGCTCCCTGCCAGGTTGAAGTATGATCCTATGATCCTAGGCAGCCTTCCTCATTTGTTTCCATTTCAATTTTGAATTTATGGCACCTAAAGGAATCAGAGCTGTGGGTTGGTACTGTGATTATTTTTAATCTGAAAAAAAAAATGCAAGTTAATCATTCTCTCATGCATTGAGAAAATAAAATAGAGAAAACCCATTAGCCAGGGTCATGCTAACACTGTAGCACAAGCAAAGTTAGTGCAGTTTGCTTTCAGACATTTTCAGATATTGGTGTGCCTCTGCACAGCAAATGCTCCTTTAAAATCATGCTCTTTAAGACTGTAAAACTGTTAAATCTCAGGCCTTAGATTTGCCAGCTGTACAGATGTTTTTGTGTTGAAGTCTGGCCTGCATTACCTGCTCTGTGACCTTGCTCCATTAAATCAATAATGGTCAAACATGTCTTGTTTAGTTACACAAAGGGTAAACTCTGTCTAGTCCAGTTGCTAGACTCTTGGCTCTGCTATTTCTCCTTTATCTGCAATAGTGAATCCATTATTTTTTGTTATTTCTGAAGGTTCTTTCTTCAATCCAGGCAAATATTGAACCTTTGCAATGTCTGCAGTGAAGAAGTTGAGTGTTGTCATTCTCAGGAAAGCAGCAATGTCTGCTGGTCAGAGGAGGAAAGCCTGTCCTGGTGTCCCTTGGGTCACCATCCACAATGAGGTGAGGAGAATACACTATCAAGTGTTTCAGGGGATCAAAAACTTGGAGCACCGGTTTCCTCATAACAAAGAAACCATCAGATGTATTTTTTGTTCTCTCTCTCCTAAGAGCCAAAGGTACTTCATGGCTTTTTTCAAAGCTGGAGACTTCCTTCTTGAAATCAGGCTTAATTGCTTCCTCTTCCTCTTTCTGCCTTGCCCTGCCTTGCCATCGTTCAGAACAGGTCCTGCCCTCCTATGCCCAAATGAACACAGTAAAATGATTTCTGGTATCCAGGCCTGAATCATCACTGTCAAAATGAATAGGAGAGAGTGACTCTCATGAAATCTGCAAACAGGCAGGCAACCAGGCACCTATTTTAATGAGATTATGCTTTTGAGATGGTCTTTGAAATCACAACTGCTGGAGACTGACTCCCAACTCAAGATAAACAGATAAAATTTCCACACCAGAATTTGCTGTTAATATTTAAGTAAGGCTTAATCTTCATCTTGAAATTAAAATACATCCTTCAAAGGAACTTTATTTAAGAGAAGAATGTTTCTTCAAAAGTATTTTAATACCTCAGATAACTATATATATCGTCATCAGGCCTCAGGCATTAATCATTAGGAATAAAATGAATACTTAGCATTTTAGAAACTGGTGCAGCAACTGTGGTTTATTAAATAAACCCTCATGAAAGGACTTCATAATTTCTCATCTGAGTGAAGGCTATGGCAGGGAACTTCCAGTTGTGCCATGTCTCACCTATAGTGCATAGGATAATATTCCAGCTGTGTACATGTCTTCTAATGCTTAAGGACACAACACCTTTCAGTGTAAGACAAATGACCAAAAGTGGATGAATGAGGATCTCCCAGTAATAGGGGAATATTTTTTAATATTAATAAGGCTACGTGATAGCACTCAGCACTTCTAATATTAGAAAATGATAGCAACAAGGAAAGTAGGGCAGCTTTAGTAAGGACAGTATGGAATCACGAATCTGATGCAGTGCACATTGGGCTGTGTCCCACATATACCCTATGTGGGACACAGCCCAATGTGTGACTGTGCTCCTATTGTTCTAACAAAAGGCAAAGGAGGGTGCTGAATACAGCAGTGCAATACTGGCAGTGCTCAGGTTAACATGTCTGTCAGATGCATCATATTTATAATTTACCATGAAAAGTTAGGTTGGCTTTAATCGCATTTACAAATCATTTTACAAATCCAGGTTAGAGCCTTTATCCTCAGAATTTAGACTTAACTAGGTTTGATTGCTCAGAGAAATAGTTTCCAGTGTAGTGAACTTTGTGATTGAGCAAGGCTCAAAGGCAAGCCAAAAATATGCATGAAGCACTTGCAATGAAATCATGCTCATCTCAGAAGGAGAGATGCTCACATTTTCTTTCATTAATTTCACACTTGAAAAAATGCAGACATTTCAGATACCAACTGAGGGAAAGAGAATCTCTGTGATTTAAGCTCTGAAATTTGATGTTCTCATTCTTGCATTGTTTTTATCATTTCAGATATCTGAACAAAGAATGGCTATGCTGTTAATTTGGCATAGAAAATGGTCCAGAATTAAGTTGTGACTCATTTTCATGACAATTAAGGAGGAGGAAATATCAACTCTTTTCTCACTGAAAATGCCCTAAGCCTAGATTCAAAGCAGTTTCACGTGGGTGCAAATCCTGCTCTTCTCTGCATTAAACTCCCAAAATATGCACGGCCACAAGGCTTTAGGATCCTGCAGTTAAGCCTTTCAGTCAAGGCAGACAAACCTGCCTTGCGTCAGTTCTCTGCCATCAGACTTGCAGTGGAGCTAAGCAGTAGATAACAAGTTTTAGCAGCACCCAATGTCATCTCCTGTTTCTCTTTATCCCCCAGGCAGCACATCACACAGTGGTATTTGATCTGAATATTGATGGCTGCTAGCATGCCACACTCAGCACGTTTATTAAAAAAAAAAACAAAAACAAACAACAAAACACCAAAACCAAAAAACTAAAAACAACACAAAATCAAACCAAAACAACACAGCTCAAAAGCAATGGCAAACAGTCTTGGAATAATTCAGGGGCAACAGCTGGCATTGGGGAATTTGGTAACCTGCATGCACAGAAATATACTGGCAGAAGGATGTGGCTGCCCTTGGAAATGCCCCAGAGCTCACTTCTGATTCCTGGAAGGAGGCATAATTGCAGTGAGTGGTTTGGTGGGACTTTGAAACTCTCCCACAGGCATCCAGGGGAGTTGTGCTGCATTTGGGCTGGGCTGGTTTGGTACAAAATGTGGGCAGGATGTGCAATGATGGAGTGACTCTGATAATCAAGCAGAAAGGAGGGAAGAAGTGGATAAATCCCAGGTAAGGTACAGCATAGCAAACAGCCTCTTTCTCTGAGGTGAACCAATGTATCAAGGCTGCTTTACTTTTCATCTCCTAACTCCCCAGGATGCCAAACCCCATCTCTCTGCTCTTCTCCCTTCAGATGCTGTAGGTCCCAGTTTCCTGCATGTCCTAGAAGTCTGACCTGTCACAACTTGCCACTCCATGGAAATCTCAGGTTCCTTCAAGCGTTTGTGATCAGACCTACCTGACGGTTTCAGAGGTACCTCTCCATCAGCAGAGAGGTGTGGGGAGCATAGATGGGACAAGGGCAGAGAGATGTGTGTTTGGAGAGGTGAAAGGCCAGGCAGAAAACACAAGTGCCTTGCTCCTGGGAAAGGCAGTAGGTGAGACAAGTGCATTTCCTGGAAGCTGTTTGTGAGGGAGGGGTGGGAGTGAGAGGAGGTGAAGTGAAACAGCAGCCAGCAGTGACAGAGTTAGCAGCCTGCCTCCTTCCTCCTCCTTTTCGACCGCAGACAAAAACTCGCTGCCTCCTGTTGTGAAAGATGAGCTTGGGTGGAGTGATTCATATGTGTGGGATTTAAACAATCTATTTTAACTGTCACTGAAAGGAGAAAGCAAGAGACCTGGATTCGTGTTATCAGGTTTTATTCCTGTTTTAAATTTGTATTTAATCATTTTTTCCAAAGAGCAGTTGATGCTTAGTAGTTTGTAAACACTGAGATTTCTTCCACAGCACCTGAAGGCTTTTGTTGTATTCCGTACTTTCTTGTTTTGCTAACTCAAAATGTGACATGTATATGTTCAAATACTGAAACAAATAACATTTATATTCAAATGCTTATGCTTTTACCTTTTAAATGTTTAATTTTTATCTTTTATTATATTAGAAAAGGGCAAATTATATTTGTACTTACTAGGTAATTCAATTTTTTTTCTTAGTAGTTATGCTGAATTACCTTTGGATAGATACCAAAAGGCAGCATTGCTTTCCGTTATCAAACAAAGCCATATAAAATTATTTGAATATGAAAGAAGAAGATGTCAAAACACATTTTGTATTTAAAATTGACTGCATTATTATACAAAGAAAACCGATGCTTATGAAATAACTGCTAACTAGTGGCTAAACAGCCTGGAATGAGTAGATCCTAGTCCTGATGTCTCAGTTGATTCAAAGACTGGTGGGTAGGAAAAATAAATTTACAGATCTTTTAAGCTGTAATTAATTTCTCAATTCTAATAAACAAGTTATTGACCAAGCTAAAATGAAGCAACTGAAATACAGGAAATATACTTTCTTCACTTGCAATATAGGCTCCAAGTGAAAAATGCTTGTTTATCATTTCCATAAGTGGTTGTCCCAGTTCACTTCATGCCTTGGCTCCCCATTTCAGTGCTCTCCCTTTTTTTAGAGCCCTGCTAGCAAACATGTTGCTGAAATGTTGAGCTTTTAATTTGAGCAAACATTGGACCTCAGGTGTGCCCACCTCCTCCCAAACAAGGGCCTTCTCTTGTGAGCTGCAAGGTCATAGCCGGCTTAAGAAGGATGGAAATACTCCATAGGAAGTGGGAGAGAGAGACAAAGCCTGAATACAGGAACAACTTTCCAAAACATCAGAGATGGGATTTCGCATTCCCTCAGGGCACATGGGGGGTTTGAATTTGATTCTTCTACAACTTGAACTAATGCCTTAACTACAGAGTTCATGAGTGAAAGGGAATGTACTCTCACCTCCAGATTTGCTGTCTGGGAAGTGAGATGAACTTTGACTCCAAGTGCAGAACAGGTTGAGAAACACAAGTTTGGCCATGATGGTGACATGCATTGAAAGTGATGCTACTCAAATCCAGAGCAACTTACATCTTTTAGGAAACAAATGAAAAAGCTCTTCTGTGCAGACACCATCACAGCAGCTTTTCTTTGCAGCAAAATACAACTAGAGATGTTCAGTATTTGTATTTTCCCCATTCTGACTGTTCATGATGCCTTTGGCAATATTTTAATTTTGTTTTTAAACTAGGCCACTTCCCACAAATCCCCTTCTGAAATCTTGCAGACTGTTAGTAGCTTCCAGACTGGAGGTTAAAAAGCTTTGACCCTGGAGACTCAACAATTGGAAAACTAACTGTACAGAAAGGTTGGGAGCACAAAAGGATAAAACTGGATTTGTGACTGCCAAAAATATTAAACTTTCCTAAAACTAGCATAAAGTATTTTTCCATGTCACAGTCAGCACATCCCAAAACAGAAACCAGATCTTCTGAGTTTCAGCCCCAAGCCTCTCCACTGAGCCATGGTTACTGCATCTGCATTAATTTTGCATTCCCACATCTGGTAGAGAAGCAGAATCTTAAAGCCATAATTCCCAGTGAAACCTTCATTAACACCAAGAAGCTTCCAAGGCATCAATAACACTGCTGACTGACTCCCAATTTACTGCTCTCGAGTTAGACTTGTCGCACAGATGGCATATGTTGATTATTTTCAAGAAAGAGGTTTCTCTGTTTTTTTGCAACACGTTGATTAGAACCATCCTGTTTCTACCGGGGGAAGTAGATTATTCACACCATGTGACCTTCTCTTCCATATTGCTCATATGCATTGGCTACCTTCCTACCACTGGAGGGAACTAAAACTCATTCTGGCCAGGCAGATCCCTCTCAAGGGAGGTCAAGGAGATTTCCAGAGGTGTCAGTCAGGCCATGACCAGTGCTTGACACTGTGGAGTGCCTCTAAATTAGACCTCAACAGTGGATAAAGCCAGATACATGATTGCAGATTTGGACCATGCAAACCAAGATGCTGAGGACCGTATTTCCAGAAATCACATTTTCTGGTCTGTTATCACATGAAGATTGAGCCCCACCGCCCCGAGAAAAGATTTTCAGTCGTTCTGCTGTGCTTGCTTTCTTTATTAAATACAGAAGTTGCTGCATGCTCATAAACCACCAGGGGAGGAGAAGTACTGCTGAGTTTTAAAGAGCTTTAAAAGCAAAAAATTCCCTGATTTCGTCTCATGACTCTCAAAACTCTCTTCTGATTCCTAGTCAAAAAGCCACCAAATTAATCAAATTCCAGCTTGCATGGCAAAACAGCAATCTTGCCAGTTTCTTGCCTGTAACTGTTTAGTGCTCCTTCAACTGACTTCTGAAAGTCTGGTTCAAATGGATAATTTTTTTACCTTCCTTTTGTATTCATGGCTGGAAGAACTTTGCCTTGCTCAATATATTGGTATAGAAAAATCTTCTCAGTAGAAAGAGATACAAGCCACATACAGACATTGCCTTTTAATCACACAAGATTGATGGATTGCCTGAGACAAAACAGAAATTACTGGTGCAGGAATATCTGCTTAATATGTGGAAGAAATTTCTGTGCTCTTCACAGAAGACACAAGGGAAGAAGAGAGACAAAATAGAACAGAGAAGCAGAATTTGCTGCCTTACAAACTGAATATGAAGATGTTCTAAAGAAATGTCAAGCTAGACAGGGAAAGAAGAGGACTTGAAAAAAAAAAACAACCCCTCTGTTTAGAAGAGGTGCCCAAAAGAGATGGCATAAAACAAGCACTGAACTGTACAGTTACTCAGATGACTGGTTTGGCATTTCCTCACTTTTTGTTATCAGGGAGAAAAGCTTAGAACAGTTTCTGTCAGGAACAAAATGTTTGGAGCATCTTGTCTCTCTCCAGGAATTTATGGTTGCTTCAGAGTTTCACAAGTACCTCTTCCAGTTAGCCAGAGAGCAATGGAAAAAATGCTAAAAGAGTCTGCCTGCCCTTACCCCTTTTTAATTGCTCCCTGGAAACTTTCCACACTATCCATCACACAACTCCCGTCAAAGCTTCCTCCCAAACAAAGCTGGACTCCCTGCAACTCACTCCCCCAGGAAAGAGGCAAGTGTAATGTTTGCTGCCAGGGAGCTGGACTGCCCAGAGTATTTTGGTAAGCTCCCCTCCCTGATGTTATCCTTCTTCCTTGGATCTTCAAGGATCTCCCTTGCAGCACTTTGATGGAAAGGAGCTGGAGATAACCTCACACTTGGTAATTGCTCTCCTCCCTTCCCCCCGAAATCAAAACCCAACTCTTTGCCATGACAGAGGCTCCTGAGAGGCAAAAAGGGGACCAGGGTTCATGCCCTTTGTGAGCAGGTTGAGTGCCAGTGTTGGTGGCCTGGCAGTGGAGCCAAAGGGCTGTGTGAGGGCTGGGTCACCTGCCCAGGTGCAACTGTGAGCCCACACAGCCCTGCCTATGATGCTTTCTGTCCACACATCTGAGGAACAGCTCATGAAGCCCAGAAGTCTCCCAAACCCTCAGCAGACGTTTAGCCATGCAGCTCTTCCCTTGACTATGAAGCCCAAAATAATCTGGGTTTTTTCAGGTGGGCAACTCATATATACATAATAAAACTTTCCTTGGGGAGAATTGAGCCCAGGAGGTACCAACAGCCAAGCAAGTGCAGGAGAAGAGGAACCACAGATAAGGTGCCTGGGTGTCTCCTGTTGTTGCCTTTGCATGCACACTATGCCAAAGTCAGCATTTGATTTTTAGGTTTTTACTTTTATCCAGGATCATCTTCTTGGTTGTCTGGCAGACCAGGCATCCACTGGATCCTCAGTAAACACAGCTTTTCACATGTGTGGGCACAGCATCATCACAGATTCAAAATTTGCTCCTGCCTTGCTCGTGCCCAGCACACAAAACCATCTGTACAACACACACTCATGGCCTTCTNGGTCTTAGCAGCTTTGGTTGTTCTTGGATAGGGGTGCACTTACGTACTTTCTTGCCCAAGCAACTCCGGCAAAGTTCCTAGGCACAGGCAACACTTAGCAAGCCTTGCTATAGTGATATTCAGCTTTTAGCAGTGATCAGCTCTTTTGCAGTGATTTTTAGTTCATGAGCTTGCTAAGGTGCCTT
>VWYP01030900.1:93880-126190 GCA_013400435.1 Pycnonotus jocosus | reverse complement strand
TTTGTTCTAGAACTTTAATACAGTTTAAAGCCTTCTGTGTATTTCTCAATGACTTTTTTTTCCTATTTTAATGAATCAGCATTTAGCCAACTATGAGCCAACGCTTTATACAAAACTTTTTTTTTTTTTTAAGTAGGAAAAAAGTACTCCTTTTAAAACCAGATGTAGCCATCTGATTTATGGATGGATAGAAGAAAGATATCTTTGGCTTCCATTTTAGATATTTTAATGTCACCTTTTGACTTAGGCAGATTCATTCTTACCAAGTTAATTTGTGGTTCTTGGGGTCAGTGTTTCCTGTAGCTTGTCAGACCAGACCATTGTATTACAGCTCACAGTGAGCAGGGGTCTGTTCCCTAATTCCTGTTTTCCCTGTTTTCTGTTAACCTGCATCACCAGTGGGATTGTCCTGAGCCAGCCCAGCAGCTTCTCCCAAACCATCTTGCTTGTTTCCTGCTGAGGGTCTTATAATGGCTTTTCACTGTTTGCCTGTTCCAGCAATTATTTCCTGGTTTCTAGCCAAACAGTGAATCACACAGCATATAAAGGTTTCATTCCGCTTCTCTTTTCAGTTTCCAACTTTCTGGTGTTTTCCTGCAGTTTCAGTTCCAGAAGACATTCTACCTTTTTTCTTCCCTTTTAACCTCCTACTTCATTCAATTTACCATCATTTGTCTACTCCACCTCTTCCTTTCATGCTGTTAGAACTGAGCTGTGCTGCAGAGTTCAGAGGCTGCAGCAGCTTGCATTTAATTCTTCTTTGCTCTTGAAGATTTTTCACATTCATCATGGAGTTTTAAGTTTCACATGTTCTCTTCTGTATGGAAAAGACATTGCATCAGAAGACATTCTTTTGATGCATGGTCTTGGCTGTGCAGAAGAACACAAAGAACAGCTCAGCTTTGCAAGGTCTCTTTTATGAGGCCTCATGCCCAGCAATGAAGGCTGGAACTGGTGATCGTAAGGAACGCTGCTTCACGCTTTTTTTCCTTCTCTCCTTTGTTTTAAGAAGCGAGACTCCACTCACATGCAAATAGCAGCTGTTTGCAAGTGAAAAGCAATGAATAATGATGCTGTTCTGATCAGGAAACAAAATTGTGTTCTAGAATTGATAATGAATCGCAGCAGATATCTTAATGAACACATCTGCTTTAGTGTAAGGCCAGAGCTTTTAAATGCATGACCTTGTAGTCAGAAGTAACATAGTAACATGTACAAGAAGTAACATGTTACAAGAAGTAACATGGACAAGTGCCAAATCCCTATGATTTCACAGACATCGGGAGGGATTTCTTTCCCTCATTTCAGAGTTCTGGTACTGCAGGTGGCTTTCAGTGGGTCCCACTTCATCCCTGCCCAAGTAACTTTTTGATGGGAGGAAGAAACATCACTAAAAATTGGGTCCAGATGCGTATTGCCTCTTCTGAGCGAGAGGATCTTAACTTTGGATCTTCTTAACCAAAGCACCCAGGATTGAGGGCTGTTCTGGCACTCCAGCATTAATTTAAAAACTGACACCCCTCTGCTGTTGCATCGATGCCTGTGTGTCTCATCTCACGGTAGTGACTCACCTCTTTTCTCACCTTTCTGATCAGATTGTGTCACTGGGTGTGCTGGAACCAGCTATTGTGATGTGTGGGCTGATTGATAGCAGAAATCAGCCCCGTTTTGCCTGCAGCAGGTGGATAGTCACTAACAAAACTTGTTGATTCTGTCCCTAAAGCAAGCTCGGATCTCGAGGGGCTCGATATAATCCCTACATTTGGTGCATTTGCAATTCCTTCTTTCTTTGCAGTAAATATTTTTACTTTCAGCTGAGTTAGAACCTAATGCAACAACTGGTGGAAGATGTTTTATATTGTCTTAGTAAGGAGAAGCAGTTTATCAACCAGAGCAAGTGCTAGTGAGGATTCAGTCCAAACCAACCTTGGGCAAGGGTCCCTCCACTGCAGAGCAATCCTTCCCTTCCTGTGAATCCCCTTCCTCTGTGCACAGGAGTCTGGACTGAAAATACACTCCTTAATGAATTCTTAAACAATGCTTTTCTTTCAGGATTGAAAAGCAAAACTGACTTGCACATGATGAAAACCACTGGAGTTATTTGCTTTCAAGGGGGATAAAAGCAACACACGTGTACAGCCTGTGAGTTTAGTGGCATTAATTATATGGTACTGATATTTTGTGTGTGACAGAAAAATGAAGTCATGCTTTTATCAGTGGCATTGACACCAGAATTCTTTTTCATGGGAGACACATGGGTGACAAAATGTTGGTGTTGCTTGAGCTATTATTGTTTGATTATGCCAC
Source organism: Pycnonotus jocosus (assembly GCA_013400435.1). NCBI lineage: Eukaryota > Metazoa > Chordata > Aves > Passeriformes > Pycnonotidae > Pycnonotus > Pycnonotus jocosus. Next base: position 123,883 of record VWYP01030900.1, on the reverse strand, counting down.
TGATTTTATTAATATACTGTTGTTATGCTAATTAGTTACTAGCATTTGTGTCTTGGAGGTTTGTTCACAAAATGTACTGAATGGAGAAAGTGCATGAAGTACAAAAGTGCCATACATGCATATCTGCATCATTAATGTGAGAAGTTGGTTTTATACTATATATGTAACAAAAATTAAGAAAAGTACTGTGAAGTGCTTATTGAGCCTGTGAACTTTCATACTGAAATGTATTTTTCAGTAACAGAACCTCCTCATTTGCCCTTGCTTGTTATTTTGCAGTAAAGATGTTTATTTTCAACTGTGTTACAAGTTAATAATGGAAACCAAGGGTGAAAGAAAGGGAAACCAAGAATGAAAGACTTTCTCTTCATTTCAAGAAAAAGTTTCTTGAAGTCTTTCTTAATTTTGTGTTGTAAAGGTTGAGGCTTTGCAGGGAAGTTTCTATTGCAGCATCTCCTACAAAACACTGCAGTTCTGTGTTCTGGTAGAATTCTGCAGAGGATCTTATTTGTAGCTGGAGATATGGGGGTATGGCCAGCCCTGAATAGTACATTGCAGACCCCTTCTTGTTTTAATTTCTTACCCACAATGGAAACTGTGATCCTGATATCTGAAGAACAGGACTATAAATCAGCAATCATTTTCATCTTATTTTCATTTGAATGTTTATTGGAAATCTTGAATATATAAAAAAATATATATCCAGCAATAAACCCTTGTAATTTATACTGCCTGTGTGGGCATCCTTGGGTTATTATGCTGAAGGTGGCTGCCTTCTGTGATCACTGCAAAGCAGATTATGTATAATGCCTATGAGTTGGGCTTTATCTACTTACTTTACTATCAATAATAATGAATGCATATGAATTTTTTCCTTCACTTGAAGTAGTGAATTAGTTCAAAATATGAATCCTGAGTTCACTTTCATAACTTCTTTCTGCTTGTTACAGTATTTTCACAGTATCTTCCCAAGTGCCATTTGAAACTCATTAGGTCAGTCCCCTTATAATGCTCATGTGCCAGTAAAGAGAATCCTATAAATTCTCTGCTCTTGAGGCAGGGATGAAGCCAATTAAACAAAATTAACAACATGATCAAAGGGGCTGGAGAAGATTTTTAATATTCTCATCAAATATATGTCTTTCTGCATGAAAGGGAGCAAGCACAGAGGAAATACCATTTTTCTCCTCTGCTACATAGCTTTTAGAAGTCTCACAGTCCAAGATAAGCCCAGTGAATTCTGACCAGCAGGCACACTTCTCTCAGTCTTTGAGATGTTCCTTGTGAAGTTGCCAGAAATGCAAAGCAAGGGTGATAGAATAATGCTGTAACGGAAGATCAAACTCATTCTTTCTGCTACATTACTCTAATTTTTGTAATGCCCTCCCAGGAGCATAAAAGATCCTTGATGCATGGAGCAATGCTGGTATAAATTATTAGCTCTCTGCTCCAATTTGTTCATCCTGGATAGTCATAAAATGTGTTTGTTTCAAACTAAAACCTTTGCTTTCCAGTTAGATAACAGTAAACCATTTTCAATTTGCTTGTTTTTATTTTCTCTAAGAATATTTGAAGGCAGAAGCTAAGTTATTTTGACTTTTAAATTTATGTTTTCAAGGATAGAGGTTTAGGATCCAGCTGTCTATATCAGCATGAAATTATTGAGATTGTTTGTTTGGGGTAGTAAACCAGTTCATAAAAGACTTGGAGCATAAGCTTTGTGATAGATGTTTCCAAAATTATGGTGATAGTATTTACTGTTAAGTCTGGCAATGTGTTGCAAATTAATGATGACTCAATTTTCCCCCTTAAATTCATTCATCAGAATGTCCAAATTAGATTATACTGACTCCAGGCTTTTGCTTTAACAGGCTGTGCAAACCCCTGTGGAAAAACAATAGGAAATTTAATAGGAGAAGTATAGTAGGATTTTACAAGAATTTAATGAAGTCCCAACAAAACTTTTAAGATTACCCCTGGAACTAAACAGTAAATGATACCTCAGATAGACTTTTGCAGTAGCTTGTAAAATTGGATAGCAGTGACACAGCTTCCTAGAAAATTATGTAGGGTTTTTTGAGGGGGGAAAAAAAAAACAACCTCTCAGAGAATCTGAAGACTATGATTTTTTAATTTCCAAAGGAATGTTTCCATGCAGGACTATTCAATTCCAACCTATCATTAAGATATCAGATCTGTAATGGAAAAACCCCAGGTAGAGCAGAGTCTGCGTCAGTTATTTTTACATTCCAGGCATTGCCACCTCTTTTAGAATGGGGCCACACCTTGTGGCCAGCTGGAAACGTGGAACTAACCTCTGGCTTCAGCTGAGCCCTCAGAAAAGAATTTGATGCTTATCACTTCTGCTTGAGCTATTTCCCCGTTTGTGGGGAGATTTCATTACCCAGCCCATCCTTTATGTGGGATCAGGACAATTAATTTAGGAATTACTTGAGGAGTAAGGAGGTGTCAATAGAAAAAAGAGAAGGAGCTGGACTGTAAGAGAGGTGCTTCAATAGAAAGGGTTGGCTCCAAAGAAAGGTGAAAGAACATTCATATGGGGCAATGCAGGTGGCACCAGAGCACTGGAGTTTGGTTCTGAAGACACAGCATTCCACTCCTCAGTGGAATTCCTCCTCCCTCCTGTGCAGTGAAAAATTCCTTCTCCCTGGCTGAGCACGTATTGTACATTGTGAGCAGTGCTGAAGACATGAGTAGGAAAGGAAAGCAAAAGTCTTTCTGTTGCCCCAGATGAATCACCTGTCTAGGGGTGAAAAACTTCCTCTGACCTCAGAAAACATGCTAAAATCTCAGTTTTCAGTTAAGTTTCATTACAGGAAATTTAGGGGTAATTCCTATAAAATTTAATAAATGAAAGGTAAGAAATTGAATATTTCCTTGTTTCCTGAGTTTGATCACACAAGACAGTTTCAAAATGTGAAGAGTCATTTTGAGGCTGGCTTCTAAAATCTTGCTTTCAGTGTTTGTTGGGAATGGTTATTGATGTGTTTTGGGGTCTGATTTCTGGTGTCCTTTTGGTGTTACAGGAGTCATAAATGCCATGGGATTTTTAGCTTCATCGTTGCTCATATGAGATGAATTTTGCCATCATGTTTTTAGTTTGCAGGATGATTATGTTGCGTTCTAGGACATGAATTTTATTTCCCATTTAGTTCCACATCCCTACTTTGAAAGGTATTTGAACAACTGTTCCTGAACTTCTTTTTATATATCACTAATCACCTTTTTCTTTTTCTTTCCCTTGCTATGATTATTAGATTTTTTCACTATTTCCTGTGAATAGTTTGAATTCTGAGGAGGTGTTAGAGTGTTTTATGCTCGTGTTATTTTTACAATGGAGTACTTCAGTAGGGCTGTGGTTTTTTGGTTTTTAAATTACAGCCATTTCTATTGTTAATATTCAGAGAAGATGGTTTGACCTATAAGTTTGACTTTCATGATTGTTTCTGGAAAATTGTGAGCCATCTGTTAGGTACTTTAAAGGAAAGTAGATGTCCATAAAACTTATGGAGGCATCAATGACGTGTGCATATCTGTTTCTTTACTTCTGTGTCTTAAAGTTCAGGTGATTCAATATTCTGTATTTCCTAAAAGAGAAGTTGCACCTGAATTAAAAATTTAACATGCAGCAAATTCAGCAAAAATTGATGCAGTCCATTATGAAAACAGAAGGTGTTTTGATAAAATCACTGTGCTGCCAAATGCAATGTGATTGAGTTACCTTAGGAAAGGTCAGCCTTGGGTAGAGCTGGTTTGAAGGGTGGCTCTTCCTTTGCAGACTCTGGTATCAATAAGATCATTCTTGTGTGTTTTGCCTGATGTTTTTATGCTTTGGAGGACGTTACACCGTGACCACGGTTTGCTCAGTAATTGCCTTCCTTGGGATAGTCCCAGTGCATGAAGCACATTGCTCACAAATAAGGGTTTTCACATGCTGAGAGGAAATTGGCAAATACTTTGAATACATAATAGGAGCTATACTAAGGTTTCCATTAACTACTCCAGTAGAAAAATGTTGCAGTGGTCAAGTATTTTACTATTAAAATGCTGACTAAAAAGAAGGAATGCGATCCTGTTATATGTGGCATCTATTTAGAACTGATTAAAAAAAATGAGTTGCCTGCTCAAAACCAAGTGTAGGGGATAGCATTTGCCAAATATATTGTTTTTAGTTTAATCTCGTCAATTTAAGTCAACGGTAGAATACAGAGTACTTTAATGTTAGTAGAATGCTCGAAACATGGAATTCCTTTAAAAAGATACTAAGAAAAAATGTTCATTCTTCTCAAAAGATGCAGCCAGTCTGATATTACTTATAATATTAGACTAACTTTGTGAGGAAAAATATGCAGCATAAGAAAAATAAGATCTTATATAGATAATCTATTAATTAGAAAAGATGAAAATAAATTTAAATCATTGAAAATATCACAAACAGGTTGTTATAAGTAAAATGTTTAAGAAAAGTGGTGAAATACTCAAATTCTCACACATACTGAGAATAATATTATTGGTATTTCTAAAAACGTGGTAGAAATTAATATTTAATTGTGCATGACCTACTCTTTTATCTTGACTCTTTGCAGTGCTGCTGCTTGGAACTGAGAGGTAACCTCAGTGGAGGAAGTAAAGTAGACTCTTTCATACTTACTCTCCAGCAAAGCCCAAAGCCTTCACATAAAAGCCATCAGCTTTTATAAAATATGTAAAAATGAGTATCCTTGTTAACTGTTATCTGGCAAAATTCTTGGAATGGATTCTGACATCCTGGTCTGTGTGTTCCATTACACAAAGGACATGGGGTTTGGCCACAGCTGGCTGGGATAGAAATCCTGTGCTGTAGGAGCATTCCCTGCTGGGGCTGCAGAGCTGGACCTCAGCCCAGGAGCTCTGTCCTGACTAATATCTGCTCTGCCTCCTGCACCAAGTTGAGCTGTGATGAGGAGAGGATCTGTTTCTGACCAATAGTTTCCTTTCTGTGTTCTTCGTCTCCAATACAATTGGAAAGGTATAAAAAAGGAAAATGAGTTCAGAATGATATGTCTTCTCTGACCTTTTTCTTTGTCCAGTTGTGAGTATTGAATATCTTATCCAGAATTCTCATGCCAAGCTTAAAATAATTTCTTCTTGAGCTAGTCCACAATGATGAAGGAGAATTTTTCAGGAGACGGATTGCTCTGAGAGTGGAAGATTATTACGTGCAATTCACTCTGTTAAACTGAGCAATAAGCATTGCTAAATTGAGCTTTCTCAGTGCTGGGTGGCCATTCTTCTAGTTCTGTGGTGAAAAAGGGGGATTGGAACCAAGTTCCCTGCTTGGATCTGATCATCATACCAATCCCTGCCATCTGAGCTCCTAATTATGATTTACTAAAACCTTGGCATGGAGCCCAGATCTGCTGAGGAACCAGAATGGAGTGTCCCTGCTGGAATCAGTTCACATATCAGACCATGTAGCAGTCGTGGATCCCAGGGTGTGACCCTGCTGGGTTGTGTGACAGCAGCACTTTAATCCCATCACCAGCATCCCTGGCCCTGCTGGGTGCTGCAGGGAATGTCCCAGCCTCTGCTTGGATGTGTGGTGCCCTGCTTGGGTGCACTGCCATGGCCATCCTCCTGCCCCACAACCCCACATCCCCAATGCACCTCAGGGCTCAGAGAGGATCCAGCTGTTTGTGGCTGAATTATGGGGTCTGGGAGCAGGGAAAGGAGCAGGGATATTGACCTGAAAGTGTGCACAGCATCAGGAAGGAAGCATGAGACAAAGCCTCAAAGGGGAACTTTGTATTCTGTATGTGGAAATTGATGTCTGAAAGTATTGTAACAGGGCTACTTTCTGCTGTTTGTATTAATGATGGAGATGTTTTTCTAAATATTTCACTTCAGCAGCTTTCTGGAAAAATGAGAGTGAATGCTAAATTGTGTTGTATTATCTGGTAACATGCTGATGTTCAGTCAACTTTGAGTCATAGAATTATGGGTTATCCTGAGTTGGAAGTTGGGATCCACAAAGATCAAGTCCTGAACAGAGCAGCCCCAACAATCCCACTGCTGTCTGAGTGCTCTGAGTCACTCCTCACAGGGCTCCCACTCCAGACCCTTCACCATGCTCGTGTCCCTCCTTTGGACACTCTGTAAAGGCTTTGGATCTGTCTCATGTGTGGTTCCCAAAGCTGCACACAGGGCTCAAGGTGAGGCTGCACCAGAGCAGAGCAGGGCAATCACCTCTTGTCATTCTTCCTCCCAGTAAAATGAAACAACGTCATGTTTTTGGAGAATTTTTTGTTTTGTAGTTTCTTGTGAACAGCAAGGTTGGATGGTTTTCAAAATATTCCTAAGTCAGACACCTAGCAGCTCACAGAACTAAAGAGTCATTGTCCCCAGTAGTTAATAAATTCTTGGTTACAGTGGTTTAAAATTCCTTTCTTCACTGGGGTGATGATGTTCACCTAAGCTTTCTAGAGCTTATTTTGGGGACAGCACCATTAATGTGAATCTTCCAACCCATGTCACGCTAACAGTTTCTCCAGTTAAACAACATGCTTTATAAATTCTGACTGCATTATTAACATGTATTTGGAGAGAGAAGGACACAAAGCTTACTGTAATATCTTTTATGAGAGAGAAATATCAGAGTTCCTTTTGGCCCAGTGTCAACAGAAGGAGATGACTCCATCTGAAGGAGTGGCTGTTCACTGATCTAAATATTAACCTATAAGACTTGGCAGCACAATGAGAGTGTTTCTCACTCTCACTCTCCTGACTGATTCAGGACTGATATCTTGCACTGAACATATCAAGAATCATTATGTATTTGAGGTAACTTATGGCTTTTGTCATGCTTTAACTTCATCAACCTTTAAAATAATGAAATAATTTTACTTGCCAGAAAATGTCTTGATGGGCAAAGCTTGCTGAGATTTCTAAATGCCTCCCTTCTTTTTTGGTTGGAGATGTGTTCTGGAAGACTCTTCAAAGACTGGGCTCCGCAGATTTATAAATTTATAGAATACCTTCAGTATAAGCATGCAGTAAGTATCCAAAAACTGATGAAAAATCAGGTTAGAGGTATTTTCTTTTCCTACCACAGGGCCAGTTCTGCCCTTATATGTGAAATGCAGGTGACTTCTACGCAGCTGCAGTGGAATTTGACCTTCAAGCAGTGTTTTCCCAGCAATAATCAGGCACCTTCTTTTGTTTTCAATACAGTCATATAAAATTATCACCTTAATTAAAAGAAAAACTACACACTCAGCCTCCTGCCTAATTTCAGAACCCTCTTGTTCATTGCTTCGTTGAATGAAGGTACTGTGCTCCTTTCATACTGCAATATCCTCTGTGTGTAGTAACCCTTCCTGTTCCTTCAGACTGTAGTTGTTCAGCACAGTCAGAATTAGGGCTTACTCATCAAACAGCATGGATTTTATAAGTTCATTACATTTCCTTCCTCAGATATGATTACATACTTCTGTCTCAATAAACTTTGATCTGTAGGAAGAGTTTCAATTGTAATTTATAACTGTACAAAAAACATTTAACATCACTGTAAAAGTCCCTGGATGCAAAAAGTCAGGAACAAATAGTCTTGGGAAAGGTTGGTGATGCCTCCAAAAAAGATCCTCAAACTGCATAGTACTTCTTTTATCTATAATTACCAGCTTTTTTGTAGAAAGTTCATTTAACCAGACCTTTCTCTCTGTTTCCCTGTGAGATTAAAATGTGGTAAATAGAAAAGAAGTTAAAAGATTATCTAGCAGGAGTAGACTAAATTTTTGAAGCATAGCCAATAAAAAATAGAAGGAGGATTGTATTGACACTATTAACAAAGGCATTTTGGGCACTGGCTCCTAGATAGGCTACAATTTAATATTTCAGTTTCAGCATGAGAATCTTAAAGAGTTTCCTGCATTCTTAAGTGCAGGTTTTGATATTAATTTTCAGAGCCATCCACCTCTTTTACAACATGCTGTCCTCCTCCTACACAATTTAGTTGTTTCACAATTGTATTGCGCAGCAGACAAATTTCCTGTAAGTTTACAAATAATGCAGGTCTTTGGTGCTTTTAAAAAGCAGCCTTGAAATCTGAACTTTTAGCCCCTCTGACAATTTCATTTTATGCACATGAAAATTGTTGGTGGACTTTACCCTAATTTGTCAGTGAGATGATCAAGTAAAGGGTATCAAAACCCCAGCAACCTTAGAAATAATTTATTTCATTTAATTGCATTTCTTGAAACCTATTTGTTGGCAAAGTCTGCATTTGGGGCTTTGAATGGGTGAAGATTAAGGTCATACAGAATGATCATTGCACTCTCCTACTTCCTCTTTTTTTCCTTCTGAGCATTTTTTGCATTAGAAATGTCAACACTTGGAAGCAGATGTGACTGTGCTCCCTTTCTGAGCAGGTGCCAGGTGCAGAAGAGCCTGTCCCAGTGGGAGCCTCCTCTCCCTGGCTCTCCCGGGGCTGCTGCTCCCCAGGAAGGGCAGAGCCTAAAATAAGACCCTGATGTCAACCCTGGAGTTAAGCCCTTACTACTCAACTTTCATAAAACTGCTTTTGTCATTGCTTGATGCCTGCTGGGCCACTGAGCAAGCAGGTATCAGGGCTAATCCTAAAAATGTGTGGTTATATTTACATTGACCTTTCTAAACAACCTGGAAGTGGTGTCACTGGGATCAAACCAGAGCTGTTGGTAGCTCATTAGATTCATGTCACTCTGGATTTACCTTCAAAATATCCATCACTTATTCCAAGTACTCATTTGATGCAATTAATTTAACCCAAAACTACCTTCTTTACCATTTGGAAATAAAATCATCATATATTTTGGCTTTGGGAAAAAAAAAAAAAAAGAGAAAGGAAATGTTTACTTTTTTAGCTATTTTGATTTTTTAAAGGGTTGAAATGACAAGGTCTGTCTTCATCAGAATGGAAAAATCACTGTTTAGTTGTCACTTAAACTTTGCCCTTTAAACTTTAAATATCTCAGTGTTCACTTTATCACATACTGTAGCTCTTTTCAAATTACTTTTGGGGGAGTTGAAATGCATGTAAGAAAAACATGTATTATTTACAGAAATAACTTAAAACTAATAGTATTCTGAAAAAAACCCCAAACAAGCTACCCTGTACTTTAAAGCAGTTTGATAATTAAACAGAACAATTTAAAAACTGAAAAAAAAAATAGCACAAAGCAATTTGGAAAGGAAGTAGTTTGTATAACTAGCAAATATTTAAATAGAACAGGACTATTTCCTGCAGCGTAGGATCCTTTGCAGAGTGTTTCAAACAGTTGAACTCACAACAGGAAGTAATTTGCTGCTGAAAATAAGATCACATGAAACTCACTGCCTATAGTGATAAAAGGGAAGTGCTTCACTTGGTGGAACTGCTGGTTCATGTGAGGCATCAGAGCAGGTTAGTGGCACTGTGTGTTTTAAATTAGGTTGGGATGTCAGAGACAGGAGCACAGCAGATATGACAATCCCATGGAACAAGCATTACATGAACAAAGGTCCCACTGGGCATCAGATTAGGTGAAATGACTGTTTCAAAACATCAAAATCTTTATCATCGGTGCTGGGAGCATGAAACCCATCAAACAAGGGTGTTACAGATCTCTGCATTGTCACTCACAAGGAAATAATTGATGACAGTGAACAAAATTCTTTCTAAGTTCCTGAGCAGGCCAAGACGTAGGTATGGACCTTTAAGTAGAAAAATTAAACAACCTGAAAACTCATTTTCATATTTCCTCTAAAGTGGCCACTGTCAGGATGATTGAGGATACCTGATCATGCACTTGGAGACACTAGAAGGATACTTCTAATCTTGATGTGCTGCCCTTTCAGGTGGCAATGGGGCAATCTTTTTCAGAGGCTGAGGAAAAGGTTAATTCTTAGTATTAAACAATGCAGAAGAATTAACATTTTTTTGGAGGTGGTGCACGAAGTCACTTGTGTCAGCTGTATCAGCTACTCTTTGTGTTCAATCTACAAACTTCTTTGCTAAAAGAGTGTATTTTAATAAACCTCTACATATTTGATGTTGTGCGTGTTTCATGGGTTTTTTTTACTGCATTGTCACCCTTGAAGGACCCCTGAAAATTTCAAGACTGGAGCTGCTGCTTAGCCCACCATCCTTACATTCCTAGAGAGTTTAAGGCAGGGCTACTGCTTTCACAAAGCAACTTCTTTTCTTAACGTCCAATGCCCAAATCAGTAGGAATTGTTGGGTTGATTTTGGTAGTGCACATCTGAGGCACATTTGATCTATTGGTCCTTCTTTGTAAGGAATCATTCTTAGGAAATACTTACCCTTATTTATTTGTTCTCTGGTACTGCCAGGAATCTTTGACTGGGGTTGGATGATGTACTTGGGCACTCAACAGCAGAATCAAGAATGTTATAATCTGCTCCAGTCTGCACCTAATCCCCAATGTGATAGTGTGGTGTTTCCTGTGCTTCCTGTGTGTTTCCTGATACATCTGTCTGTGCTAGTGTATTCTTTTGAATTCAACCAAAGAAATTTAGCTCTGTGCTTCACTGTTAAATTATTATTATAATCTGAATTTTAATTAAATCTTCTCTATATAAACATGACATTTTAATGCTCTTGGTAATAAAATAGTATTTTATTTTAAGTAAGTCACTAGAAAGATGTTATAATAGTCAAGATCAAATGTATTTGCATTCATTCTAGGGGGAGAAATGATATAACACAGTAGTATGATTTTTTTTTTAAACTATGGCCAAGTATGTTCCTACATATGTAAAATAATTGCATTCCTGGATTAGTCACAAGAGCTTTCTCAGTAGAAGTGGTGTTGCTTGGAGTCATGTGCTTCATTTTGCCAGGAGGGATACAGTGTCTTCCTTCCTCTCCCTGAGATCAGCTGGACTCTGGCAGTGAAGTCACTTGGAATGACCTGACTCTTAATTAGTTGCTCCCTGATTTCTCCTGGGTGTTAAGCCTGGAGGGAGTTTCCCCTGCTGTCCTGGGACACTGCACTGTAAATGTGCTGTACAACCAGGGCAGTGCAGGATTGCTCTGCTGGGAGCTCCAGAAGATCAGGATCTGCAGGGGAAGTGGACTCCAGGCCAGGCTTGAATAGTTTGTGCAGTTTGAGGAATTTGTCTCTTTTTCTTGCTTTGCCCAGAATCTCAAAACAGCAGCCTTGGATTCTGCTACTGAGATCATCTCAAAACACACATGATGTAATGGTTTAATTCCCAAGGTCCTGCAGGCTTGGGACTCTCATTAAAGTGGAGATTACCAGCAGAGTGAAACTAGTTGAAGTTTTGCTTTCCACAACACTCATTAATTTTGCAGTTTCTATTCAAAATCATCATTGTCCAAATACTTTCCTTTAATCACAACATGCCATGCGGACACAGTTATTTACTTAGTAATCATGCCATACCTCAACATTTATGCATATTCATGGCACCACAGAAAAAAATTATGGTATAAAAGTTGCTTCAGACCAATGCAATCACATACACTGATAACTTAAATAGGTATTACACAATTATTTATTCAGCCTTTAAAACGGGAAAAATCAGTTACCAAAGCAACTGCTATATTGTGTGTAACTAATGCTATTTTTAAGATAAAGGACATTGGTAAGGCACACATATCAGTATCTCTTAGAAACATGTACACACTTTGCAAAGGGGAAAAACACCAGGACTATTATAATCACTGAATTTGTAAAAAGAAGTTAGGACCTGTTCCTTATGACCGAGTTTTATCATCATTCTTAAAGCATTGTAAAGTCTTTTGACAAGACTTTTAAGTAATATTCAGGAAAAAAAACCCAAAGAAAAATAGTAATATGCAACAGCAAAGGAAATATGTTTGTATTCAGGGTAAGTCTAGTAGATCAAACAGCATTTGCAATCCAAAGCATGCAGCCAAACACACAACATTTATACCATTGCAGGAGACTCTACATAAATACAGGCTATGGAGAATAATTTTCCTCCTTTCTTTTCTGTTCAACCAGTAGAACATTGCCCTATCCTTGCTCTGAGAGTTGGGAACATAATGTGCTCTGTATTCTTTGCCACAGAGCAAATGCTTGAGGCTGAAGATGTTTGCATATCACTGTTATGGGCTGAACAACCATGATTCTGTGTCAGAGTGGAAAATAATAGCACATGACGTAAGCTTCAGTAAATCATGTTTGTCCTAAGTGCACTCATAACCAACTTACAGACTTTTAAAATGCCTGGTTTTACTTCTTGTTCTGGCAGTCCAAAGGGCACAGAAGAATATTGAAGAAGAGCTGGGTTTTATTCACCATATTTTAAATTTTTCTGTTGACATCCTGTTCATGAATAGACTGACATTTCCTTGCACTCCAGAATTGTTTACAAAATAAGTTTCAAAATAAAAATCCTGCTCCATGGCTCACTAGGGCTGGTACATTGTGAATCCCTAATGTTGATCAAAGTCCTTCAGGTAGGTTAAGTGAAATGATGCTGTGCTGAATGTTATGGCTGGTTTCAAATGCTTTTTGTGAACCTGAAGGGTTATGAATATGAATATATGTTTCTTTTAGTACTAGACAAAAATCTGTATTCAGAAACCCCTGAAAACTTGGCTTGAAGAACGCCTGCAACTTGATCCCTGCAAAACCTTCTGTCTTTGAACAGCCAAGACACAGCAATAATGAAACTGGAGCTAGTGGAGGTACTCTGATGGTCTGCATTAAAGTTAGGATGTTCTGAAACAAGTGTTTTTCTTATGGGGAAAAAAGTTAATTATTAACAACTTGCCCAAAGTCAAATGCTGATGCACCTCTTTGAAAGATCAGACCATTCAGACTCTGGGTTACTCAAATAGTTGCTGCTGTGAGAGCAGGGCCCAAAATGAGCACCCAAGAAATGCTGAACTGATGCAAAGGAGAGACCCTCCCCTCTCTCAAAGGAAATTTTCTGGATTTTATTGTAAAGGAGCATTTTCCCAGCCCTGGGTAAGATTTTCAGAGCAGTGTAAATAAGACAACTTGCAATGAAAGAAGTGCACCTGGGTTTTCCTACATCTCATGGTGATCCAGTCTGTTCAGTTAGAAATAGAATTGATTTATGTGATATTATTAATCTATCCAGTAAGTTCTTCACTCATTTCTCTTGCTGGCTGAATAAGGCTTCAAATCATCTGCTGTCCAATTTGATGAATAACAGCAATGTCTGAGCCAGTGGCTAATCCAGCATTAGTCATTTCTCTGCTCAGGTGTGGTATCAGTTTCTCAGTTCAGGGATAGTCGTCTATGGAGAGGTATTTTGGGAGGAGCACGAGCCATGGATCAGTGCATGCATCCTTTTTGTGGCTTAGCTCTGCAGAATCCTGCAGCAGAGCTGTTGTCTCTGATATCAGGATCAAAGCCCACAGCAGGCAAAACATCCAAGTCCATGCAGAACTCTCTTTTCTCTACAAATTGGATAAATCCTGCTGGTCTCTGGTAGAAAGTGAGTTGAAATATTTGAAGATACTACATTGCATTTAATATGCCTCCACAGGAGTGGAAATGGATAATCTGGATTAGGAATCCAAAAGTATGGGACTTTCCCCAGAGGGAGGAAGATGGAGAACTAGTGTTAGAAAAGATGCATCTGTTTTAATTTGTCTTTATTCCCTAACTGTGGTTATGAAGGACTTTTCCTGGCTCCCTCTGCTGGTTATGAAGCTGGTTCGGTTTTTTTTTTTTTCCTTTTTTTTTTTTTTTTTTTTAAATTTTTCCATGACACTATTATTTTTGCTGATTAAAATAGCTATGGCAGCTTTGTGTCTGTCTCAGCCTCCCTCCCTCCCCCCATCCTATTTTACACATTCTTCTCTGCTTAAATACCCAATTGTTTTTATAAGTAATTTCTCTTTTCCCCTGTAAGATTATTGTGTGATTCATGTTTTAAAATGAATCGATCCTTTTAAAAAGCATCAATTATTCCAAGTACATAAACAATGGTGGAAAAAAAGAGACGGTGTGAAATTCATAAAATATTAAGCAGTAATTTCCAGTGTGACCTAACTTTTTGTTAATGCTGAATTTAAGAAATGGAAGGAAACAATAACAGCAACATGGCAGCAGCTACCCCAAACATGAAATGTTTGTATTGTGCTTTATGCAATGCCTGTTTTCTAATCACCTGAGATATGAAATGCTGCACCTGCTCTGTAGTACTTAAGCAGTAGTAGTACTTGGGCCTGACACTGAATTTCCATCTCGAGGAAATTTAGGTATAAACTGATTAAATCTGACAGTTCTCCTGTAGAGCAGGTAGTAACTGCCATCACAGATGGATCCCAGAGCATCCCCAACCCACAGAAGGGGACACTAATCTGGTAAGGTTTAGCAAAATATCAAGTCAAAGCAAAACCCAACACTTGCTCATTTTTCCCTGTGAGCCTGTGAATTCCACCACCTAGGTGTAGTTTTCTACTCCACCTGAGACTGATCACAGTTATTATTGTCTGGCTGATCTTTAGCTCACACAGTTATCACAGGGTGTGTGCTTGGGTGTTGAGTTTGCTGGGGCACAGCCCCAGCCCCGTTGCAAGGCTCTGCTGAAGCAGCACCAACAGAGGCTGACCTTGCATGGAAAACCCCGCAGCAAGAACTGCAGCAGCCAAGCAGCTGCATGCCCCAACTGCCTCTGCTCCGACCTCCGTGGGGCTCCAGGAAAAGCATCTTCCAATTCATGTCAGCCTTTCCCTTTCCCTTTCTCTTTCTTTCCCTTTCCCCTTTCCCTTTCCCTTTCCCTTCCCTTCCCTTGTCATCTCTCCTGAAATGGGCCCTTGTCTGTCCCTGTCTTTGGTGAAGTCCTTCACGTGGGAAACAAGCTCCTGGGCTAAAGTTTTTTTTTTGTATGCCATTTTTAACACTCCCTGGTGACTCAGCCCAAGTCCTGTAGGAATTCCTAAACCACTTTTGAGAGTTTTGAAAATGTTGCCTTGTACCTTTGAGGCTCCCTGTGTTCCCAGAGTTAATGGGCGAATCTGTTAGCAGTAGGCAGAAAATTCTATTAAGATTCTTGTATTAGTCTTGCTGTTATAATATATGGATGCTGCAGGATCTTGACTGTTTCTATCCTTACAGCTTCCTGCTGAGATGATATTATTGCTTGGGTTAAAAGCTAAGTGGCTTCGTGTATGTACACACTGCAGTCAAATATATGATTGCTAATAATCTGTGCAGCATGAATGGAGAAGAGTTTCAGATGTGATAATGCAGAGCATCACTTCGGTGAGAAATTCATGTTTGGTTTGGAATTCAATATGGGTGGAAGATTCCACTTTTGTCTTAAATTTAGGCTGCTGTTCTCTTAGCACTTTTTGGTTGTTTTAATCCTCATTAATAAGGGCATATAAACTCAACCTTGAAAGTGCTTCTTGAAAATGATATATATATAATATATATATGACACTTTTCTAGATGTAAAATTGAATTTTTTACTGAATGAAAATGTTAAGTTTTTAAAAAAGTAAAAGAGCTCCTATGATAATTATCAAAATATAGACAATTAATGAAATAACTCGAGAATTTTAATTTTTTTAACAAAAAGTCTATATTTTTAGTGACTGGGGTAGAGGGAGAGAAGACAGCAATTCTGAGATATTCCAACTTATCTTCCACCAGTCATGGAAACTGATTTTGGGTTGCTCTTTGTATGCTCTTTTTTTTTTGGTTGATCTTTTTAATGGTTGGTTTCCAGACATAAAATCTGTGATCCTGACCTGATCTGCAGCCCTGGTTTGAGAGCTGGAGCGGTGTCAGCTGGGCACTGCAGCCCATGCTCATCCAGGAGAGTTTTTAAAAAGTGCATGGCAATATTGAGACTGGCTTTGCTTTCTAAAAAAGAACTTGATTTCTAGATTTTCACCAAGAGGACAGTGCCATCAGACCTTAATAATCACTGTCCTTTCTAATTGACTGTAAACTTCCCTTATCTCACCTTGCACAAGAACAGATCACACAGTAGAGGAGGTGGGTTTATACAGTAAGGTCCCCTAAGTGCTGAATAATTTCCCAAATTTACTTCTGCTTGCATACAAAGAATGATTTTAATGCCTCATCTGGAATTTGATAATAATTTACTATATTGCACCATAAATCAGTTTTAAAAGATCAAAACAAAGTTAAATCAGTGAAGTCACATAACTGAGTTGTTACTGCTGTACAGATGCTCATGGTTTGGTCAGGTGTCCCCTACCCCACCTGGTTGCCTTTGCCCCTTTCTATCAGGCATTTGCTGCCATGACTTTTCATGGAAGAGCTCCTGTGTTTGCATAGCCCAGGATAAAGGGATCCTGTCTGCTTAGTAATGAAAAGCTGAAGCCTGATGACAATTTACATTCACATCAGTCTGTGTGGATAAAACATTGTAAGTGATGTGACTTTCATACAATATATTTCCTACAAAGCTCAATAAAGAGAGGTTTAACCTGCTCATATTTTAGCAAGTGTTTCTAGTGCATCTTTCCCCTGACTCTGCTTACAGACTTTCAAACCCTTATTCATTGCATTTTTTGTTCAAGCCGATGTAAGGAGCACAGTCTGTCACGTGGTTGAAGATTTGTGTCTGATTCCTCAATTTTTTTGAGCTTTTTATCATATTAAGAGCGTTTCTGATGAAAACAAGATGGCTGGTCAGGGTCAAGGGCAACAATAGACCACATCTCAGAAAAGTGACCATCTATAGGTGTGTGTGTGCAATTTTTCCATGTAATTACTTTTTATTCAGAAGGAGAATCTTCGAAATATTAAAAACACAGTTCCTCCAGCTGCTGAGCTTTTCCTGCTTTTCATGGGTGCTTGTGTGATGGAGCTGTCTTTTCACCAAGGCTTCCCGTGTGACAGATGATATCTATGTACTGCCCTGCTGTTTAATGTGGAGCAAATGGGGTGGCTTATCTAATGTGACAGGTACAGTCGTCTGTTGTCAAAGCTGTGACAGGACTGACCAGGATTATCTGGATGAGCGGTCATCATGATGCTGCAGCATGGAAGGTGTGGGCCTCATGGATAAACTGCAGCACAGTGAGATCCAGGGCCACTGGAGTGGAAAAGATGAGACAGGCTAGATGCTAATGTGGGCTATAAAGACATCAGACACTGACGAGTGAAATTAGGATAAAGGTTTTGGGGGTGGAGGTATGAAATACATACCTCTTGGAAAATCTGGTAGGCATTATTTGCAATAAAATAGGGTTAAAGTTCATGTTTCTGCAGTTAGGCAGATGTCTGTGCAGACTGGTGCTCTGCATTTTTTGGGACTCAGTGGAGGATTCTCCCTGTGCTCAGGCTAATAAGGTGCAGAGGCAAGTGACTGAGCAGCCAACAGTATGAGATACTTTCTCTAAATATAATTGTGAGCAAATGAACCAAGCATGTCCATAGTTTAAAAGTTGGTTTATTATGTGGCTGCACTGTCCAATGTGAAATGAGAATAACATTACTGTAGCATTGATAGAACATAAAGTTTTGCTGCTACAGCTGTGATTTTCACAGAGGCCTCCCAGTGCCACATTATGGACATTCATTGGGGAATGATTTTTTCAAATTGTGGTCTCTGTTTCAACAATAGAAATGAGCAGAAAGAAGGAGATGGACTGGACCTCCCACAGCACAGCAGAACACACTCGAGAGCATTTGAGTGTGACATCCCAGCAGGCTGCAAGGCTTTAGCAGGTGTTTCACAGTGTTTTCTTGAACCTACATCTTCCAAAGCCATGCAGGTAGACAAACCCCAAAGCTCTAAACTGCAGGAAAGCTCACAAGGTTCTTCTGTAGGAAAACTTGCAGTGTTCATCTCATCAGGTGTCTGCCGTGAGACTTAAGCTGAACTGGCAGCCTGTCTCACACCTTTTGCAGTGGGTGGGACTGGCAGCACTGCTGTAATGGTGTGATTGGAAGGGTACATTTTAGTTCCTTTCCAAAGAGCATCTCTGTGTCACAATGCAGAGACTCTTCATGGTTTGTAAACATGGAAAAACATGTTGGTTATTCAGAGAAATGGTGTTTCTGCCTACCCTCACTGCCCTGAGGAGAATTTTATCTACATCAAAACCTACTTGGCTTTTCTTGGGAAATGAAGGCCTGAAGAGTAGCCTCAGTGGTTGCATCCTAGTGCTTCTTTCTCACTCTGAATGATCCAGCCTTGTCTTTAGTCACTTCTCTTTCTGTGTTTCAAGGCTGTGGGCACTGGGAAGTTTCAGTCAATACCAGCTTGCTGTTCTGCTATTTAGATAATTTTCCAATAAAACCAGTGTAATCATTAAATACAACTTCCTTATACCTTAGTGACCAGAATGATGTCAAACGTGCTGTGATTACACACAGGAGCATCTGTGGGGTCTAGGAAAGAGAGATGAGATGCCTCACTGCTATTTTTGGCACTGATGCTTGGTATTTCTTCCATTTGCAGACCCTCTGTGCCATTTTCTGATGACAAAACTGATCCCTGAGGGCACAATTGATATTAATGAGATGTAAATGGCAGATGAGGTGACAGATGACAGTGTCATCAACCAAAGAAATAAAGAACAGTATCATGAATAAGCACAGAACAGTCAGAAGACATAAATGAACTGTGTATAGTATTGTTGAACAGGTTTTTTTTTAAAGGTAATGCATTGGAAAAAGAGATAATCAGAGCATGAAATATTAGCATGAAATGACTCTGACTACTGTAGCTCTTAGCAAACATTTTTCGGGGTATTTATTGTAGGAGACTGAGTAAAAGAAAGATTATTCATTTATTTATTTAAGAGTGACAGTGAGAGAAGACTTGTGACAATGGAAAGCAGGTATTATGCACTTGCTGTTTAGAAAACAAAGGTTTGATGTTTTCATGGGTCACCACATGAATAAGAGGAGAAGGAAAGATGATATTTAGCAAAGGTCATGAAAGCTTTAATCTGGAAGCCTAAGACATATGTCCTGGCATGTTAAATAATCTTGAAATCTGGTAGAAGATGAGATTTTCACAAGGACTCTGTCTTGATGTTTACAGACTGATTCATACCTGTCCAGCCACTGACAATCCATCTAATTTTTTAATCACTAAAACATGTAAAAGCTGCTGTCTAACTCACTGGTGCCCTTAGGAGCCCAGATTTGAAGAATGGGCTGAGTTTATGAGGATTCCATATGGATAATTCATTTCCCCCCTTATTCTGGCCTAGATATTCCAGACATTTTGTCATAGTGTTTATGGTTTGGGTTTTTCTTTAAATTTTTGATACCCCATTGGATTTCTACAGATTTCTGGCTCCAGATCTGCCTGGTCAGAGCCGTTAATCCTCTCTCCTGCCCTTGCCACAGTGCTCTTTCCTGCAGAGAGTTATTTTGGAAGCACAGCTGCAAAAAGCGAACAGAAATTTACCTTTGCCCCACACTTTATTTAAAATGTGCTGTTCTGCCTCACTGGGGCACAGGAACACCTCTCTGGGGTGATGTGGAGTCCTTCCAGCTCAGCAGAACCTCTGCAAGAACATCTCTGTGCATTTTTTTCCCCTTCTCTTTCTTCTCCTCCTGTTCTTTTTCCTCTCAGCTCGACTTTGGAGAGAGCACTTCCAATGAGCCATACAGGGAGTTAATGCTCTTGGCTGTACATGACCAAATAGTGCTGGTATTATTAACAGCAGATAAGCACTATCAAGCTTATAACATGTTCTTGTATCAATTAGACAATGTATGGGATTGTTTTTAAGTTCTGTACATGTTCTCTTAATTATTTCCTTAATTGATAATGACTGTCTTCAGTGCCTCATTTATACTTTTATTATAGCTCCCAAAATTTAGATGCACACTTGATCGAATTCCTTTTCAGCAGAAACTTCTGTGTGGTGTAACCTAAAATGTGGCTTTTTTTGGTTAATATATATTTTGGTGTGTATGATACCAATAATTTTATGTTGCAAAAATATCTTGCAAAGTTCTGTATGGGGAGAGATTGATACACTTGCTGTCATGTAGGTTTATGACTTAGCTTAATTAAGGCCTGGTGAAGTTTGGACACCATTTGTGCCTCAATAGAAGGAAAAAGTTCCATGTGACTGAATTTAGCCAGGGAGCTGCAGTTCTGTTATTTCTCCAGGAATGGTGTCAGTTGGATCCCCCTCCTCTTAAGTCACTGGCTTGAATCAGCTGGAACAACTTCTTTTGGTATAAGTGGGAGTTAGAGTGGGTTGGAGTTGCATAAATTACTACATGTGGCTGACAGTAGACTATAGAATTTGAATTATCTTTGTAATTTTTTTCTGGTAAAAATGAAAAAGAAAAAGATTAAAAACTATCATGCCATTAAAATTCAAATATTTTAGTGTCAGGAAAAATACAAGCCATGTCTTATTACTTCTTGGTCTGCTACTTGTCAGGAGTCATTATTCTTGTTTGGCATTTGAAATGAAAACTGTATTGCTCTCACAGATCTCTCTAAGTATCTATTTGATTGGAAGACCCCAAACTTTTAGAGCCTTTTTTCTGATGTGAATGCTTAAATTAAAAATTCATAGTTCACTTTCCTCAGCTGCCGTGCAACATTCCTTTAAAATTCAGTGTTCCAGTGAGCAATCTTCATTTGATACAATATTCATGGATGGTAATCACAGAAGGTTGCAATGCAGTCAGAGCAGATTTGTTTGGAAGTTCAATGGCATTTGTTTGGGAGCCTTTGCTGAGTGCTTGTTCCTCACTTCCTGATGCTCTGTGGTAAATTCCCCAGTTCTGTTCTTTGGCTTGGGGAGTTTCTCTTGGGCTGCTGATTCTGGCATTAATGTGTTACTCAGCATACCCAGAATCTGTCCTTTAAA
Source organism: Pycnonotus jocosus (assembly GCA_013400435.1). Classification (NCBI taxonomy): domain Eukaryota; kingdom Metazoa; phylum Chordata; class Aves; order Passeriformes; family Pycnonotidae; genus Pycnonotus; species Pycnonotus jocosus. The sequence goes on along the minus strand of VWYP01030900.1, from coordinate 103,041 downwards.
ACTGGGGAGCTGGAGTGGTTTGGCTTTTCTTGTAGTGCCTGCAATAAAACCTGTTTGCTTTGGTTTGATAGCACAGCACTGCACTGATAATCTGGTTCGTGGTTCAGTCCATGGATCTGATTTAATTCCCTCTGTGGACAGCAAAATTCCTTAATTTAGTTGTCATGGGTTGGATTAATTCAACAGGCTTTGGCATTAGTGCTGGATTCAGGTGAACTATTTATGCAACTTGTGTGCTCTGGAAATCTCTTCTGGCACAAGTGGGAAGAGTAGAATACAGCAAAATACTGTGCCTTTTCCAAACAGCCCTTGATCTTATGATTTGATAAAATTCATTTTGAGAGAGTTTTGTTGCAAGCCTACAGAATGAAATTGGCAACTCATCCTCAGTTCCCTTAGGGTGATATCTTCAGTGATTTATGTAAAAGTCTGTGTAGCCGAATATGTGGAGAGATTATTTTTGACATTCCTGGCTTGGATAAATGATGCATTTTGAATGGCTGGATACACCAGTTCTCAGGTGGCACAGATTTTTCTCATGTAAAGAATAACGATAGTTAATACACCTTTTCACATTTAATTATTTTAAATGTATTTCTGTTTGCTTTTCTAATCAGAAGTATCATTTTCTTATGTCTTGAATTTAAGTGATTGTGAGGAGTTTCAATCACAGGTGTTTAAATAACTGCATAAGGTTGAAATAAATTACTAAAATGGAAAGATTTAATCTGTTCCCCTTTTTATTCTGTAGGAACTCACCTGTTTCAAGTGCTGGGATTGCAGAGAGATTTGGTTGGGAAATTCTGGCAGGACATTCAGGTACAGACCTGATAAATATCGAGAAATCACAGTGTGCTTGCCTAAAACTTCCTAAAGCAAAGCTGAACACAAGGGCATTTTTATCTCTAGATATGCTCCCCTCTATAAAACTATTCACAGACATATTTATCTGAAGCCAATATTTACCTGTATTCTGGTTATATTTTTTAAAAATGATTTGTTCCTTTTCTATTTCCTTTTGGAATATGTAGCATGGACTCTGATTTCCCTCATCACAAGTGATTCAGCAGTGTTTTCACTGACACCACTACATTTTCTACACACAGGCAACTAGAAATTCTCTCCACTCTGCCTGTTTTCTTTTGAATTTATTGCAGAACCCTTTTTTGTTGCCTTGCTCACTAACTCAGCCCTACCCCTGATTCCTCAGGGGCTCCTGTGCCCTAATCAGGTTGATTTCTTGATCCAGTTCACTTAGTGGAATTTGCCAATATTGTCATTTAATTTGGGGCACCAGTACCATGTTCCTTTCCCTCTGACACTCTCGTTTACTTTTCCTCTCACCACTGTGCCATGAGCGGGGTCTCACTCATCTCCTGTCCCCATGTACATTCCAGAGAGTTCCTTGCTTTTCTTTGACATCCACCTGCCACCCCACTCCTCATCATGGAAATGTCTGCTTGGATTTAATATGCAAATATCCTGCTGGAGTGCTGCTCTCAGTGGGGAAAATAACCCTGACAGGACTCAGAATAAAACAGGCTCTGAATTTTAGGAAAGAGAAGCATTGCAGAGCACCACAGTATGGATGAGGTAAAAATGAGTCATTTAAAGCCATTCCTTGTCTCTTTTTTTCTGTGAAACAAATGTGTTTCTGAGCTGAGAGAATGAATGTGACATAAATCTGGAAGGGAGACTCTGGCTCATTGTGGCATTGCCTGGTTTCCCTAGCGTGGCAGACTGCTCATGGTGTGGTTGCTTGACAGGAGTAAGTTCTTGGTTTGCCTACACACTTGAAACTGAACCAAGTGACTTTCCTGTTTTCTTAACACATGATCAGCAAACATAACTCTTGTTACACTACATACCTAATTCCCATAATATTGTCAGTTGTGCCCTGACATAATGTGTAAAGACACTGAGGATCATTTCTTCAGTAGATGTAAGCGGGTGAGGATGAGAGGTATTCTGGCAGCCAGGCACTGGCATCCAGAGCTCTCTTCTCCACCCCTGAAACAGAAGAAGCTGTGCTTGTATGAGTTCTTGGGTAGGTAATTTTTAGGAAAGGCAGAATTCTGGCTGAGACAGAGAAAGCATGTGAGGACACAACAGAGAGACTTCCAAGGAAATGCTTCTGGTGGAGTTGCATAATGCCTATTATTGGGAAAAAGAGAGTCATGATGTTTCTTGCTCTTTCTCTTCAGTGGGGGCAATTTCAGCTTTCCAGCACCAAGTGCACAGAGCACAGAGTAATGGATCAGCATTAGTGAGCCTGTCAGGGAAATGCAGGATACAAGCAGCATTTCCTAGATGGACTAAACCAGTTTACACAGATAATAAGGTAAGGACAGGTCTTGGAGCCTCCAGCTGCGGCTGTGCCATGCACAAATGACCAAGGGAAAGCCAAATGTGCTGTTTCACACAGCATGCCAGGGACACAGCTGAAGAGACAAAGAGGTCTGTTCACTCATGGACTGTTCTGTTCTCCCTTGGACCTCTCTGTCTTTCCTTGTAAACAGGGACTGCAGAAATTAATGTCTGGGAAATAGGTGCTTCCCATGCTTGTGTCTGTAGAACTGCTTGCAGAACAAGTGACTCTGGGCAGACATGCACACACTCCTAATCGTAAGAAAGAAACAGTCAAGGCTCATTCTGTTGGTAGATTATCTGAGGGGATTATCTCCCTGTGAGAATCCTGGGAGGGCTGCAGCAGTGCCTTTGAGCTGTGTCAGGCTCTGTGGATGTGCTGGCTGGGCAGCTTGAGTGGGATATGTTGGCTTTTTGTGAGTACAAAGTCCTAAACCACTTAGCATAATTAGTTTAAGTAGTGGCTAAAATAAATAAATCTATTACACCGCAGTGATTATTTACTGATTTCTTTTTTAAATGCTGAGGTCCTGATATTCCCTTCCTTTGAAAGTTCAAGAAGGCACAGTGATATTTCTCACATTCTTTTCTAATTTTCAGAAAAGACTGATGAAAATGAATGATATGTGGTGAGAACAGAAATATTAATATGTTGTTCAAGACAAGTTAAAACAGGGAAAGGCAAAGGATAGCAGTGAGTCAGCCTTTCAGAGAAAATAACTAGTACAGATCTTTAGTCTGGGTGACACTATCACAACTCACTCAACTAGAAAAGTTCTGTACCAGAGGCCTTTTCTAAAGATGTCAGGGAGATAAAAATGCAAAATGTAGTAGCCATATATACAGAGAAGGATCAAGGGAAGATTTAGGAAAAACAAAAGAGGTGCAAATCTAATTTGAGATGTGAGGAAAAATGTAAGACCCATAAATAAATTATAGCTATGGAGCATTTAGAACTGTAGAATTAATTATAGTTTAAATAGAAGTCTGAGAGCAAGAGCCTACTGTGAAGGCATTACAGGGCTAATTAAGGCCAGTCTTGGAAACACAACACTTAACAAAGAAAAAATTTTGAATGGCTTGGAAATGCTGGTGCAGAAACCTTGTGTGGAGTTATGCAACCACTTGTACGAAGGAAAGGTGGGTGCCAGGGGCACACTCCAATTTTATTTTCTATGTTGAACATCTATCCTGAAATTTCTGTGGAAATGTTCAGATTTGTTTTTCTGACATGTTTTCATATTTTTACTGTCTCTTTTAGTCAAAATTGTTGCTCCATAGATTGGTCACTATGGAGCTAATTTGGATTTATGGCCTATATGAACAAACCTCAGTTGGAATATAACACCAAATATTTGGGGGATAAATTTAGAGGCTGCACTGTTTCAATCTATCTGGAGTAAGGAATCATATTTTTTGAGTTAATTATTTTCTATGAGCAGGAGAAGCACTATTAAAATAGAAATTACACTAGGTTTTGTGAACTGGGTAGCAGGGACTGTTTTTGCAAAGTGTGAATTCAATTACAGGCTGTAGTGAGAAGTGTGATGTTACAAATCTAATTGATAGGCAATTTGTTAAGGATATAGTAGATTTGCTCAGTTCTTTCATCCTGCAAGTACAATATGTTCTTGTGTAATTTTACTCAAGTGATCAATGTAAATTATAAGATTAGAAAAAAAATAGACATCTGTGGGCAGTATTGATGTGTCATACTCCCAAACCTGACATCCAGGATGAGATGGTGATAATAATGGTTGATAATTATAATTCAGCTCTGCTTGTTTATTTGTGAGAGGTTAAATGATCACAGACAGGCTGCAGTCTGGTGCAGTGGGTGAAGCAAGGAGAGATATGGTAAGAATCATCAGCAAATATAAAAATACACTTTGGATTTAGTTAGCTTACTGAAGACAATGCTAAGGCTGATGTAACTTGGTCTCAGCCAAGCTTCATAAACATCCTGTGTTCCTCTGAGCCATTGTTGTGGCAAACTGACATGCAGAAAATGCTGCAGATTTTTGTGTCTGCAGATAGTTGGAACTGTGCCACAGTGCTTTTCCCTTTCATTTTGTTTGAGAGTCTAGAATCTCCAAGTCAGGAATATTAGAAAATCTGGACAGCAGTTGCTGGCATTAGGTGCTGTTGCTCACAGCAAAAGCTGAAAATCAGTATAAAACCTTTTGGGTTCAATTACAGGAGAGCAGTCCCTCTGAGATAGAGTCGCTGCCCTGCTCTGTGGGTTTCCTATTTTCTCAGCTAACATCTGTAAATAACTTTCAGCTTGTCCCTATTGATTCCCCAGCTGCTCTGTCTCCCTTGCTGCTCGTGTCAGAGACAGATGAGTCTCGAGAGGAGCTCGAGAAGGCTGGAACAGAACTCCTGCAAACACCCACAGAGCAGGCAGGATGTTCCAGTTGGTCAACATGAGGATCCTCCTGGTGCCCAGAGAGCCTGGAAGCTCATTGAGGTCATACAGGTTTTCTGCATATCCCTCCTGAACAATTACACTTGAAGAAAGGAAAAACAAAGAGTTTACTATGTGTTCAAAGGTAAATCGTCTTCCTCTTCCTTTTTTTGTTGTGTTTCCTCTATGGGTTTTTGCTTCCCACTCATTGAATTCAGTAGCAAAACTCAAGTTGGCTTAAGTGGAATAAGATCAGTTCCCATGCCAGGAGGAATTATGAAGTTTTTAGTTTTTTATGTAATGATAACATGGTATGTTCGGGGTTGTATTTACCTGTCAGGTCTGTCTGATGTTATGGAACTCCTGTCTGATGACATTTTCCCCCGTGGATGTGTGATTATCCACAGGCTGTGTATTTCACAGTGATATTATATTTGAAGGTCAGTAAACATTAGAGCCTGTTCCAGACTGGGCAATGGACAGCTGTTGGTTAAAGAAACATAACTTCCAGGTTTGTCCTCAGCTATTTGGAAGGTGGTAATTCTCCTGGAGACTGGATTACAAGACTGTGTGTTAAGAATTGGTCTGGCACCACAGATATCTGCTAGGTAGGAATGCAAATAATCTTTGAGAAAGGGAGCAGACACCGATGTTGATAGGAGGAATGTTTTTAGCTGCAGGACCAGCTTGCCGAGAAAGGGCAAAGCAAAGGAAAGGAGGGTTTGTGAATCAGGGATCAAGGTATATACAGGGAAGGAGAGTCACGTGCTTCAGAAAGGCCAAGGTTAAAGCAATGCTGGAGCCAGGCAGAGCTCAGCTGTACCCATCAACACTGGCAGGGCCAAAAGCATCATGTCCAGAGCTGGCTGCTGCACAGCTGATGGATCCATGCAGTGAATCCCACGCATCCCAGCTGGGGCAGCCCTGCTGCACGTTTGCACACAGCCTGTGGACAATGCAGCTGATGCAGTTTCTCTGCAGATGTGATTCAGCATTCTTGTGAAATGGCCATTTGCTCGGGATACCCAGACATCCAGCATTTGTAAAGATGTATCCAGCACTGCTCAGAGCAGCGGAGGCTTTCCTGCTGTAAGCAGCAGACAAGTGTCCACGCTGGGAGAGCTGGCAGGTCTGCAGAATGTGCCTGGATCCAATGCAGCTGGGACCCAGACACAGCTGAGCCTGAGCTCCACCAGGAAGATACAACAACTGAACTATTCCCTAACCTGCAGAGAATAACAGGACTGGGTTCACAAAGCTGGATGAGGGTCAAATGGAATAATACACAATTTATTCTTACAGGTACATTTACATGTTCACATTCAGTCCCTACATTGTCTCTCAAATTTGTCTATTCATCACTTCCAGCTTGCCTACTGCAGCTTTGCTCTTTCTCATTCCTTTCTTTCTGGTTTTCACTTCCTCTGTGCATAAGTAGATCCCAGCTTCTCCTTTGTATGCTTGTCCCATGAGAAAGTATTTCTGCAAGTTGCATTCCTTATTTAACACAATTTTTTTTTCTTACCACACTCACCAAGGTGAGTCCCAGTGCAATTAGGGATACACATGTCAGCAACTGGCTCTCATGAAAACTGCAGAACTGAAGGTTTGCTGCAGCTGTGTTTTATTTTATTTTAAGCACTTTAGTGTCTTGTACAAGTTCCTGTGAAAAGTCAGGGTTTCAGTTCTTGTCTTGGACACCTGGAGTTGTTTGTGTGGCTGAATTCTGTAGTTGAAGTTCCTGGGTGAATGAATAATATGCAATTTATAAAAGGTGAAGCAATGTGGATAGTAACCAAAAATAACAGCACAGAGCAGTTTTCCTGGCCTCCATCCAGTACAGAGTCAATGGGAATTTCTCCATTGGCTTCAGTGGGACTTTCATCAAGTCTAGTGAGAGAATACAGTACCAGACATCCACTTCAGACAAGCAAGGCTAATAATACCTGAAATCATAATCATCAGGGGAAAATACTGGGCTGAAACCAAAGGCCAGTGGAAATCAGCTGTCGTGGAAGGCTCAGAGGTTGATCAAGCACCATATAGGTGACAAAGTGACCTGGTGGTTACACGTGAGACACAACGTGTTCAGCTGGGCTGGCTGAATGTCACAGAGCACTTGTGGGATTGCAGTGTGTCCTGAAATGAGTGTGATGAGCTCTCCAAACAGGACTTCAAGTGGAAGGTGCTTTAGGTGTCATAGCACTGCCAGCAGCATTGGAAAGCTGCCCTTGTTTTTTAGTTACACTGTTCACCGTCTTTAATGGAGACAAACTAAAAAAATCTGTCCGAGTCATTAGCAGCAAATTATTTTCCAAAGCATTTGCAAGATGCTAAATGTCTTGAGATATTTGCAGAAGCAAGAACAAACACTGAAGGCGAAATAATGAAAATGAAACATTTACATGGTCATTGAAGATTAATGCTGTCAGGGTTAATCACTGCCATATAAATACCCAAATAAATAAAATAGATTAGGTAAGCGTTGTCTGAGTGTTTGCCTGGCTATCGGCTTTCTTAGGATCTTTAATTGTTGAGTTTTCAAAACTTGCTTCTAACTGACTTGAAATTCACACTATCAAGGAATGTCTAGAATTTTTTGAATCACTTACCAAGTTTCTTTCTACCAAATGCATATGTAACACAGATTAATCAGCCTCAGATCTGACATACAGGAAATGTGAAATAAAAATTGAGAAACTGTGATTAAACCAATTAGTTTAGAAACGCTGCCTCTAAATTATTCCCCTATCTAAAGAGAAAGCTCTTGCTTTTGGTGCAGCACATGTCCTCTAACCTCTTGTACCAGTTGGAAAACAGCATCACCAATGAAGAAAACATTTAGGCTGAAAAAGGGGTTAATTACTTTTTAAAAAGAAAGAAATAGCCAGTGGTAACCATAATTCTCCCTCTGAATGTTTTGCATAAAGTTTCTGTTTATGCAAAGCTGAAAGATTAAATGTGGTGCTCTGTCTTCAGAGTGCCTGGAGATGCCTATGTAGAGTGATGCTATATTTAATAAAAATCTTATATCTCAGATCACTTTGATCTGAATATGCCTCACCTCCCAATCACTTCTGTATTTAAACTAATGTTTAAATCACCTTTCTTTTAGTAAGGTTCACTTAGAACCTGATGATGCTTTTGAAGGGTTAGACCACTGCTATTGGGCAGTTTATCAATGTATGAAAATGTGTGCCAAAAAGTTTAAAATATTGTGTTTGTTGTAAAATGCTGACGTTAGGACCTCAACATACAAAACATGCTTGAAAGCCTTCTTTGAGTGATAAGAGTGTGTGCAGTGTTTGGCGTACACATGTATATAAAGCAGTTTATCGCTGTTTTGCAATGGAGAAAGCTGAAGTGCAGACAAAACTAAATTAATTTCCCACAGTCAGACAATGAGTCAGTGACAGAACTGATAAAAGAAACCACCAGCCCCGATGAGGCGGAGGGAGCAAAAGCTGTGGCTGGGGACTTTCACAGACACAACACCAAACTGAACCCAGATGGAGATGGCTTCAATGTGGAGCTGGTCACCCCTTCTCTGCAGCACGCTCAGCTGGGAATCATTAGTGGGGCAGAAGCTGCTGCTCAGCCAAATCTGATCCCTGCTCCTGGCGCTGGGCCCTGGGGATTGGGATCCACGGGTTGTTGAGTCACATCCCTGCGTCTCCTGTGCTGCCCCTGAGTGTGCCAGGGGTGGTGGGAGAAGGGGAGGGATGGATGAGGAAGGAGAGCCAAGGACAAGCTTGTTGCTGCCTGAAGGAGGTTACTGCCATGTGCAACACACTGAAAACCCCTCAACTGCTCTGTAATTTCCTTTGGTCTTTCAATTATCCAAAACTGTGGTGTTTACTGATCGTGACTCAAGTTTACATTAAACCAGGAAATCTTATTTCAGACTGCAGCACAGATTTACTTGGCTTCTAGATAACACATGGAAACATCAAGGTATAGTTTTGTAAACAGAGCACTTTGGATTTTTACAACGAGGAGTAATTCACACAGCACATCTTTGTCCTGCAGAGATTTTGCTGTAAGTCATTGCACAAGTACTGTAAAACGTCAGTAATAAAACACCAAGAGGGTGAATTGAAATTGGAATTTTGAAGAATGAACTCAGTAACAATTACTACTACCACTGAATTAATTTGTATTAATATTTCATTAAAAGGCATTTTCTGCCTTTCTTCTAGCTCCAGGTAACTTTTTTCGTGAGGTCTAATGTGTAAATCACAGATCTTAATCAGCAGATGCAAGTGTTTCTTGTGGCATAAAATTAAACTGCTCAGATAACATGGCCAGTGGTAACTTACTAAATTTTATTGTTCAGACAAGTGGAGTGTATTTAATAAGAAGTGAAAAAATTTAACAAGTATCTCTT
>VWYP01030900.1:0-93841 GCA_013400435.1 Pycnonotus jocosus | reverse complement strand
TTTTTTTTTTTAAATGAGAAACCAATTTCTTCTGCCTCTGTAAAGTACCAAGCTCTAACTCTACAGTCTGTCCCAGTACAAATGCTGCTCCAGGCACAGGATTGAATCCAGATTCTTTCCCTTCTCCCAGGGAAGAGGTAAAATACTTCATCCTTCTCCATGAAGCAATGCATTCTTCTCTGAGCAGATAGCTTAGCTTGTGAATGGAAATGTTGTTTTCCACACTGCAGAGTGAGTTGCAGCAGGAAACTTTTGGGTGCTTCTTCTGTGCTCTCCCTCCACAGCTGTTATTGGTTATTGGTTACTGGTTATTGGCTGAGTACAGCTCATCCAAACTGGGGACCAGATTTGTCAGTGCTTGGTGTTGTATGGCAGCCATGTGAAAACCAGGGTGGATGCTCCTGTGGGAGGGCAGAGTCAGGAGGGGCTGAGTGTCAGTAAAAGATCAATCAAATTATCTCTCCATGGACTGTGCCACTGGATTGATGGAATGAAAAATTAATTGTTCCAAAGCTATTTTTTTTCTCTCACAAACCATACTGAAAATTAGAGCATAGTAATGTACTGGTATAGCCCTGCTGCCTCCTTTCATATGTCACCAACCCTTGCAGCCACCAATGGTGTCACCCTCTCAGATGTCCTGTAGTGCCTTTCTCCCATCTCTTTTGCTTTATCTGCTCGATAACATCTCACCTCTCATATGTCTTAAGCACTTAGGCTGCAGCCTTTCTTGCCTTCAGTAATTTCCGCCTGCCTGTAATTTCAGTCTGAATCTTCTCTGTCCTCCAGTAGAGCTGGTGTTTTATACACACTATAACTCTCTCAAAAAAAATCTATCCCTGATTGTCTTTCACACTTCCTCACCCAGTTCCTTTGCCAGTTTAATGCTTTATTCCTGCCATATTTATTACAAGATGGCATGCAGATGCTCAAGTCCTGCATATATTATGTTGCCCATTATACTGCTTTTTATTCTATTGGGTTTAATCAAGGATTGCTCCACTATTCATTCATATTTTCCTCTGGTAAAATATAACCGCCTAAAGGAAATTATCTAGCTTTTTAAAAAAACGTCTTGTATTGTCCTGCTGAAAATTTACTTCTTACTTGATGGAGAAATTTTTCTTGTTTTATGAACTTTCTACGGTTCCTTTGAGTTTCATAAAGAAATATCCAATACATTTCAGTAAAATGAAAGTTCCTTTATGGAAAACAATGAGCCTAATTCAGTAATGTTATTTTATGGTATCTTGTACAGAAATGTTTCATGTCAATTCAGTAAACAGATGTTGATTAATTACACATTGTGAAACCATCCCTTTTCCCACAAAGTTTAAATTAGGAATGGCTTCTTGGATCAGCAAATTTAGTCCCCTGCATGAGACAGGTCATGCAACTCTCTTCTATTTTGCTTCGTATCCACTAACTTTGCTTACTGTTGGAACAAGACCAGAAAAATAATGCATGTTGGTTTTTAAATTACCCAGAGCTGGGAAATCCACCACAAAATGAGTAAGTTTCTCCCATGATTAATTAACCTCACTGCTAATAACATGCGCCTATTTCTGAGCTGACTGTGTGGCTTCAGCTTGAACAATTGGTTCTTTCTTATCCTCCTCTTTTTTGCCAGAAAACCCTGGACAAACATCTTCCTTGGGCAGCTGGAACTCTGTTTGTGACTATGTAGCAGCCTGAGCAGCCATTCCCAAGGGTGTTTTAGCATTCTCCACTTTGGTACCGTGTCAAGGCTTTTCACCAGCTCATTCACCGTGCTGAGAGCTGATGTTCCTGGTGGGATGGACCTGCAGCTCCTCCTCTCTGAGCACTTGAACCTGGCCACTCCTGCTCAGTCATCCAGGTGCCACCACGTGCCTTGGCTTGGTTGCTTTCCAAACACAGATCAGCTCAGAAAGAGGGAGAGCAGTGACACATCGATCAATCCCTCCTCATGTGGTTGGGGGCCAACATCCCACCAGAAATCAGCCTTCAAAGAGAGACAACCATGGGTGCTACAGGCACAAACCCAGCTGGAGCTCAGCCCTCTGTAGCTGCTGTGAGATGTGTGTGTGTAAATGTGTGTGTAGGGGGTGTGATTCCTTTATGTGTCTGATTTATGCACACATTTCAGCTCCTTTGCACACATACATGGCAAAATAGTCATTTATGGTAAGGGCAGATTAAAACCCAGCCTGGCTTCTTGGAATAAATCGATTTCTTGGAATAGGTAATACTGGACACCTCCAAGGCTGAGTTATTGAGGAATGCCATGTCCTACAGGATCGCTGTGGTGGGAGTTGTAAAGGCCTCATTTTTGTACACTCTGAAGAGCTGGCTGGTTGGGTGAGCTCTGGATGTTTCCTTGACTTACCTTTGACATCATGAACATACAGTAATCACACTTAAAAAATGGGGAAACAAACAACACCTTGCCTTTTCAGAAGCAAACGTACACAGACACATCCCTTATTTCTTAATGTAATTTTTTACACTTACTGTTGTGCTTAGCCACATGGCAATTGGGAAGATATGTGTAAAAACAGTAGTGTTAGTAGTAGTAATATGTAAATGTACTACTACAAATACAGTTTTCCTAAATATAGGACAATAAACTCCTGAAAACCACTTTTACTTTTAAAAATACCCTTAGAAATAGAGCTGTAAATCAACAAAAACCCTCATGAAAAGTCTCTTAGTCATAAAAAGATAAACTTATTTAAAGGTAAGGATAGTGAAAATAGCACCTTCAAAATGAATGCCTCTGTAGAACTGCTGGAGAATTTTAAACAGTATTTTCTATTGAACACGTCTCTGAACTCTCAACTTCACGCCTAAGATAATTGAAGGAAAATTAAATTTACCCCTAGGACTGTTTGTAGGAAACTCTTGTAATAAGGTTTATATTTAGCAGATAACAGTGTGTTTATGGTGGTCACAGCCTGCCTAATAGAGCTGTAATAGATACATTTTTTATTTAATCAATATCAATGAATAATAACTTCTCTTTATTAACCGTGGTGCCCCTATGGTTAATTTTAGCTCATACTGTAGGGATAGCTGTTCCTTGTTTTTCAAAGGCTATAATTATTTTCTTAAATAACCTGACATAACTGCTTTTATCAAGGCTTTTTAAAAGTTTAGTAATGGCCTATTATATACCAAGTGTTTACTTTGATTATGCTTTCAGTGTAAAGCATATTTTCATGCATAGATAGATATTAAAAGATTCTCAACTAAGTAGAAGACCATGGACACATAATATTTGGGAAATGTCTTTGTTCTGTGGGCATTATAATTTATGGCTGCCCTTAAATATTTGCCCAGATAATTTCACTGAGCTTGTTTTCTACTGAAAATTCTGAGAAGTTAGTGTGATGTATTTTAGATTTTCAAATTATGGTGTACCTTGGTTTTCAAGGACAGGCATGAATCACCACTGGATCTGGTTACCTTTTGTATGTTGGGTTCCATCTTTCTGGCTGTGTTCCATCTTCTTGGCTGCTGCTGTGTCACTCACCTGCTCTGGGGATGCTGGAGCAGCCCTTGGGGAGGGAGGATCCTGGAAATCCCAGAATTTCCCTGCCATGCTGCTGGGGATGGGCAGGAGGCTGGGCAGAATTCAAAACTTCCTTAGCTGTCATCAGAGCTATGTTGATTTTATGGCTCTGAAACTTTCCCAGCACAGTCCAACCAGGCAGAGTTAGAGCAGCTCTGAGCAAACATTTTAACAACGGTAGGAAAATTCAGTAAAACTTTAAATAGGGAGAACCCTATGCTAAAAAATCTCAGCAAGACTTTGCACATGCACCCAGCCATACCCTAAAATACTGGCATATTTTTAATATTTTTAAATAAAATAATTTAATTTAGTCTGCCAATGAGTGAAACTTTTATCCAAGAGATTTTTTTTCCAAGAGCCCTTACTTCCACTGATGGTACTGTCTCCAAGAAGAAATTCTTTCTTGCATAAACCCTTGTCTGTGGGTATGAGGCATTCATGGGCTGGTCAGGAGTAGCTGCCTCAGCCTATTGTTGTTGGGTTCTATTTCCACAGTTAAATTGGAGAGAAACTTTTGTGTTTATTGATTTATCATTCCCTCTTTCTAAAGGGAGCTATCCCTGGTGAGGTATTCCTGTAAGATCCCAGTCCTGGCAGCACTCCCACAAGGATGGCAGATCCAGGGGTACCAGACACTATGAGGCTGCTGGAAATCTGTCAGTGTTAGGGTCAGGTCCTCTCCTCTGTCTGAGTCTCAGCTGATGCTATGAGAATCAGGACAACCAGATTTACATTTGCAGTTGTAAATTACTGCAATTCCTATGATCTATCCCTTTGTCTCCAACTTAGCTCTAAAATTTCATATACATTCTCAACAGAAAATGTGTGGAAGATAAAGGAGGCCTTTAAAACAAACTGAGCAAGTCTTTGAGATTTCAGTTTCACGATCAATTCCAGTGATGCTGTTGCTGGCCTCGTAGCCTGGCCTCACCCAGCGTATGGAAGTGGAGCCTGTGATGTGCTGCTTTTGTGCTTCCTGCATTCATGTTCAAGGCAGCTCTTTGTACCACTGCAATGGCAGTTATCTGACTCACCTCTGCAGCTGATATTATGTACCTTTCCCTGCCATCTCTGTTAGAAGCTCGCACATCAATGGAAGGAGCAGTATTATCTGGATGAAATGTGAGTGTCACAAGAGTGGGCTGTATCAGGCCATCTTTTAGTTCTGCATTTTTAGTATTCAGACAACATTGTTGGCAGCAGAAGGCAGGCGTCTTCCCTAACAGAGCTGTTGCAGTCAAAGCAGAAATGCTGACATGTGTTAGTGGCATTCCAAGGATGTTTAAACTCACATCTCAGTTACATTTGGACTTGGTTTCTTTCTTTGGTTCAAAGGCAAATCAAAGTTGAAGTTTTGTTGTTATGATCTTGCTGAAACTCCACATCATTTTTCAGTCCTCAGTTTACCTTGTAAATGACATGAAATTCATGGTATTGGTAATTAATAATATTCCTCTTATTAGATTATTAGGGAAGCGGATAAGTCCAGTGTAATTTTATTAAAGCTCATTGGAAATAACTTTCACTAAAGATTGGAGGTGGTGTAAGGCAATGTGCCGTTAACCCATGTGGCCTTAGCTCTGTGCTGTACATGAGTGCAGTCAGAGATGAAGTAAGATTGAAGAGCTTTAGGTTTAATTCCTTGTTTCTCACAAATTTCCCATGTGACTTTGAACAAATCACTTCCTCTTTTGCTTCTGTCTGGAAAATGGAGAGAGCAGGATGTTCCTGCCTCACAGGCACACTGTGAGCATGAATATACTTGGATACTGTGGCGTGGGGGGCTGCAAAAGGGTGTAAAGTAGACAGATGTGTTACTGCTCCTCAGCAGCAGCTTCAGCAGAGAGCAGCCTGCTCAGGCTTTCCACAGGACTGAGTGAAGAGAATGTGTTTTCTGCTTCCTCTTTACTTTCATTCTTCTTTTTTTTAATTTTTTTTTTTTAAATCAGCTATACTGCATACAATCTGTTTATTTAGTAGTGTGAATCTGGAAAGTGGTTGCAGTGTGAAGGATGAAGGTGTGTGAGGATGTAAGAGAGCAAGATTTTCTTTAATTTGAATTCTGACACGCTTCACATTCTCTCTCACCTCACTCCCATTGTCTCCCGTGGCAGCCCCTAGCATTGAAATTTATTGATGAGAAACACTGATATAGAGACTTATTAAGAGATAAATCAGCACTCACACAGCATCTAAACCAAGCACAGCAGGGAACATAATAGACAAAAATTACGCCTATTGCTAGGGAAAATAATTCAACGATAGTGAACTCTTAGCAGTCAATTTTAATAATCATGAAAAGAGATAATTTTACACAAAAAAATGGGTGGCTTCCACTTTGTGGTGTAGGATATATAACTGGTTGTTTTACCCAAGCAGCTCACATGATGATTTCCCAACCAGGAGATTTCTCACACCATTGAACTCTTAATTTTACTGCCTCTGCCTCCTTAGGCCACCTTGCACCACTGCTTTTCCGTGGTGTGCAGTGTCAGAGCACAAGTGTTTGTCTTACAGCATAAGGCACTTGACATCAAGTCCATTGTCTGTGGCAGTAAAGCCAAAACAGAGAAGTGGAACTTCACTTTTATTTGGGATTTAGTTGGACATTGCCACTGCAAAGAAGTATATGGGGAAGAAGCAAAAAAAAAAAGAGCATTCTAAGTCTTACTAGTACCAGGTTAAACTGCTATCAATACAAATGACCTAAAAAATGTGTGTTGTTTTCCACTTTTTGTTCAGGAGCTTGTGAAAGCATGGCCTGATGTTCAGCCAAGGTTGTCCTGAAAGGTGTTTAGTACAAATCTGATTCCTACACAGGAATCTTATGTGTGTGGTGGGATTTTCTTGTATACACCTTTCATCAAGAGACAGCTGAAGCCTGGAGAGATTTAGTGACTGGTTCAAAACATGTTTGAATTCCATGGAAGGATGGCTGTCATTTTGAGTTGTGACCTGTCTGCTCTTATATAGAAAGTTTGAACATGGACTTGATCTATTTTCTCCCCACAGCATCCATGCCCCCATCTTTGAAGCCATCATTTGAAAAAAAAAAGTCTATCACATTAATTAGGTGGGATATTTCAGGTTCTTGGAAGGAGTTTTTTGAAAATCTGCCATACTTGGTTTGGTTAAAATGTAATTTGGGCAGATGTCTTTGACATGACTTTTGATAGCCAGCTTGTATGCATTGCATGGGTATATATAGCTGACCTTAGTTTTGCTATTTTTAACACTGTTAGAAAACAGTAATTTATGTTTTCCATGGTTTGGGTTGTATTTTATCTAGCAGGAAGTCTTAAGGGGAGAGTTATGATTGTCAGTTAAACTAACTGATACAGCTGTAAAAGTGGACAAGAGTCTTAGCAATTAGACAATGAAAAGTACCAGGAAAATCTTAGTTGCCCTTTCCTTCCTGAGCCTGAGAAAATGTCTCTTATATTATATAAATCACAATTTTCTCATGTAGCCACAAATCATTCCATGTGCTCTGCTAACATGTTCATACTTGTTCCATCTCAAGGCTCTTTTTATTCATCACTATACACATGTGGGATGGCATAGACTGAGATAGGATCAAATTGATATGTTAAACTGTGGCGTCAAAACAACCAGGAGCTGTGGAAACAAACCCATACAGCAGATACAGCAGCTACCTTACTTCAAAAGATGTCTTTTATCTACTGAATTAATTTTACATTTTTGTTGTTTGCTTTACCAGAAATGAACATATAATTCATGTATGTTCTGCTAAGCATTACAGATCAGTAACTTGTAGGCAAATGAGAAAGCCTTCTCCAGACTAGAACAGCTCCTTGGTTTGCAGAGTGTGTGGGCAATACTGGTATTTCTAATGAAGCTACCAGTGCTTTAGTCATGTGTAGGACTCCCATGATTGATACAGAAAAAGGCAAGTAGGAAAAGATTATTCTTTCCCTATTATGAAGTTTGAGGGACCTTAATACATCTATTCCTTTACCAAGGAAATTGGATGCTGCATCACCTTGCCCAGAGTTTTTCAGGTCCTGTTTAAATTGTAGACCATTTCTTAACAAAATACCCACGAACCAACTCCCATTTTTGCTTGCTGTTTTGACCCCCACCTCTGACATTGCCAGGGGCAAAGATGCCCCATTTGCTCTCTGACAGCAGAGGAAGATCTTGGTACCTCCACCCACCAAGTGCCTCTCCTTGGCTTTGCTGATATGGAGAAGATGGAGAAGCTGGAATACAGCTGTGAACTCCTGGAAGGGTTTGAGATGCGTTGTGGGCAAAGGCACCTGAAAGCTGAACAAAAGGGGCTCAAGAACAGGGGCAATCGCTCAGAAGAGCAACCTGAGCTCCTGCTGAAGAGCTTGCTGCCATCTCTTTACACATTACTGCTGTTAAAACCCACCCCTTTCCTGTGGGAGTCAACACAACCACAAACACCTCAGAGATGTTCCCTCACCTCACAGGTACCAAACCCTCTGCCTGAAGGCTGCCTTGCCTGGTCACACTCATTGGTGATGCTGAGATGAGTAATCAGGCTGCAGCCTAATGACTGAGCATTCTCTCTCCGCCCTCTGATTTTTCCCTCTGATGTTGTTAGTAAATATTTGCATTACAATATTAATATTTGTACCTGTATAAAGTCTATTTTAACAAACCTGGGGAAGCCTTGACCTCCCAGGCCCAGAGCACTCTGTGTGCATGCTGCAGCAGTGGCTGCCGTGTCAAGAGTCACAGCTTTCATTTCACTGAAGCAATGCCAACTTCCATTATGTTGTGTGAGATTACAGAGAAAGATTGGGATATTTTATTACACTGTCAATCAGCCTCTAGCCTGGCTCTCATCTGAGTGCTGAGCCCTCACCCTTCTTCCTCCTCAGACAAAGCAAACAGAAAGCCAGGGGTTTTTGAAGGCGTTTATCATGAAATGTATGAAGCATGGTGACACCTTTGAGTACAACAGAAACCACATGCCAAATCAGTCCTATTGTGAAGTAAAGAGAGCAGGTGGATTTCATGAATATATATATGCATTCACTGGGCATGGCAGATTTTTCTAAAAGTGATGATGAGAGTAAATCTGTACAAAATAGGTGGCAATTGAATGACTTTCTTGAGAACAGAAGTTTTTATTGCAGAAACATAATAATTAGTTTCCACAACCCGTAGCTGCAGACATTGACTGTTCTTCTAATGAAAGATGCTGCAGATACTGGCTGCAGAAGAATACAGAAAAATTACAGACACTGATAAAAGGGTGTATTTTTCATTTGCTAACTTTATTCCCTGAATATTCCCCTGAGTTACCTTGTTTTGTTTACAAGAGCCTCAGGGGCGGAGGAGGGTGGTGCATTGCCTACATGGGCAATTACTTTACATACTCATTTCAATCATAATCCATTCAGAATGATAAAAAATGAAATCACATGTAATTTATAATCTAGAACATTGCAGCTAGAGCTTTTTAAATCTTACAGCTGCAACGTGATTTGACATAATCCCTTGCAGTCATTCAGGCTCTTCTAAAACCAAAACACATTTATCCATAAGTGACAATTACATCTCCACTTTTTTTTTCCGAAAATTTGGTATGTTATTATGGTTTGGGGGCTGATCTTGTGTAAGTAATGATTGCTGGTTGCATATAAAGCTGTTTATTTTCAGACCCCCACCTATCCTGAACCTGTTCCATGCACTGTCATTTGCTTAATGCTGCTAATTAATATGAAATAACACGCCACTGTTAGGCAGTTAAAAAGAAAGACTTCAAATGGAGCTTAGCCAGTTGTAATGGCTGTCTTGTTAATACCATTGTCATGTGCTCTAAAATGACACTAAACAGTAATTCCACTCTGTGAGTATTATGATATGAGTGGCATTTCATTCTGTGTTTAGAAATCCCAAACCAGCATGAGATGATTGTGTATTCCTCCTCCACACAGGGAGAGGAGTTCCCCTAAACCTGATGTGGAGTGTAATTTCTTGGTTATTGATTTGTTTTATTTCCAAAAAGCCATTGGTGACAGAATCTCAGCAGCCTGATGCTGAAGTACATCTGTAGCACATTTCTGAGCAAGCTGCTGCCAATCCACTTTCTGTTTTGTCCACAGAAGCTGATCTCTTCTGTGTGGTTAATTGCCATTATCTTTTCTGCATCTCTCACAATCTGCAATGTCTACTTGTTTTGCATCATTTTGTAAAACAGTGCAGCGTTATTCGCTTTGGCAAAAACGTCTGGGTGTGCTGAGTCCAAAGCTGACAGTGCTTGGAAAGACTGATTTCAGCAGGCTCTGGATTTTGTGTGTGTGTCTCTCTTTCCGTGCTTCCCACTGACAGCTGAAAAGCTTCTGGTTGTAGCTTCTTGTCTCTCCTTCTCACAGCAGCCTCATTTCAGGTCTGGTGCTTCTTAAAATGGTATGATAATGGGACAGTCCCACTCTGAGGTTTTCAAATTTATTTAGTTGGATAATGAGGCAAATTCTCTCTCCCTCCTCTCCTGTTGGCTGTGATTTCTTCAGGGACAAAGATGCTTGACCTGTTCACGGAGTGAGTGATCACTTTCAGGGACATAGCAGAGGATCAGACTTCCCCAGCTGGGCTTCAAAATGCCAACATTGATGCAGTGAGCAAAGTCCAGTAGAGAAGAAGGAAAACAGAAACTACAAGGCTGAGGAAATACCAAGTGGTAGATACTTGATACTAGGTTAAAAGGGTATTGCAATTATTGGTATTACAAACGCTGGCAATTTTTGGTATTCTCAGACTCAGAGATTAAAAATCTTGAGTTGAATGTTAGAGAACAATTATCTATTTTTCTGAAAAGACACTGAGTCCTTGTTCTTTTCTTTGAAATTTCAGGTTTCTGCAGCTCCTTCATGTATGTCAGAGACATACTGGTGATGTTTTGAGATAATTCGAGGGGTGTTCCTGGGGTGCTGCAGCTGGGCTCATCTCTTACATCTGCTGACCTGAATCATGCTGCTTTTCAGAGTCTGGATTGGCCCTTTTTCTGTGGTATTGTATTCCATGTGCATGGGCACAAGACCCTGGGATAGTTTTGTCCTATTAATTCTATCCAAGTGCCTTCCTCAGCTGTGCCCTTCCTCCTGTTCTAGAGTCACTCTTCCAACCTGCACATCCTCAACCACACTCCACCCTCTCTCTGTGGGTTAGGAAGGCTTTTCCCTTAAACCCTTCCTCCCATTTCCCTTACAAACACCCTCCACTTCTGTCACCTCTGTCTTTGGGTTTTGTCTCCAGACTTAGCAAGGTCAGCTGCAGAAAGCATCCTTTTTTCCCTGACCTGCTCTTAACAGAAAGCTTAGGGATAAAAAGCTTTACCTGCTGCTTTTGCTTGTTGACGAAGAGCAGAGTGGAGCTGATGTGCTGCTTGTCCAGGGAGGTGTGGAGAAGTGGGGCAGGCAGACAAAAGCAAAGCTTAAGAAGACGTGAATAGAGCTGCAGAGATGTTGACCATATAAAGAAGAAGTGGGGAAAATCTGATAGATCTTTTGGATTCAAGTTCACCCTGGCCAGCAGAACTCTGTTTACAGGGATGAGAAATAAGAGAGGCTGAGAGGAGTAAAGACAAGAGCCAAGATTTCTATATTTACAAGTCTAAGATGGGCCCTGAGTTAGTATTGTTGTGTTGAGCAAAGAAGACAAAAGGAAAGAGATCCTGAGGAGTTTACAGCTTTGTGTTACTTTATTCTACAAAACAAGTCCACTCAAAAGGCAAACATTTCAAAACAAAAGATCCAAGAAAAAAATCACAATAAAATCAGTCTAACAGTGCAACTGGCTTAAATCTGGTGGAGCTGATTATGATTAGATCCCTCTGCCCAACACTATACTTAATTAATTTGATAATAGTGACACTAATTGTCATTCTTGTACTCACTTGCCCTTATTGCTTCTTCCTCCTCCATCTCTTGGTTAGTGAGTGTATCCTTTGCAGCACAGCAGAAGACAGCAAAAATGACTGAATAGGAAAGAAGACAGAAATAAACTTCACCTGGTAATGTAAGCCATGTTTTCAGGCTTCCCACATGGTATGCTTAACTTTCTAATTTGATCATATTTTTATGTTTTGAATATTGTATGAAGTGGTTTAGATAAAAATAGAATGAGAGCTAAGTTAAGTGGAAGTATCATATCATTTGAACTAGTTCAGTCTGAAGACTGTTTTAGCTGGCGACATAGCTGGGTTTTGTTATTTTTAAAATCTTTCTGTGTGAGAGAAAAGCAAGACAGTTGGGCTTCAATGATTTGGTAAAAATCCTGAGTAAGTTAAAAGCAGCAGCCACGTTCCTGTAAATTTTCTGTAAATTGAAGAGGTTTTGTGTGAATGATTTGTATTGTTTGTAAAAGTGTGTAATTTGACTGTTTGTCTCTCAAAACTGTTGAAAATGGACTATTTTAAGTGCNAAATGGACAATTTTAAGTGCAAATAATAATAATAATAATTAATTAATTGCATTTCTTTGTGTGTAAACAAATGAATGTCACCTCAAGGACTGTCTGTGATATGCTCAATGTAAGAGGTTGTGTGTGGTAACATGTAGCCCTTAGGAACACTTCTGAACAGGATATTGGGAAGACTAAATGAATCCATACAAACAAACTTTCACTCCCTTTTGTTGGAAGATGCAGAGATACTTGTGTCTGTGCTTTCTTGCTAGGATACTATATCACATTTTGTCTTGTTTCTTCCTGTGTTTCAAAATCAATATTCTATCCACAGTTTCAGTTTTCTTATCTGCTGTGTCTTATCTCCTGTCTTTGTGGAGCTGGACAATGAATTCAGTCCTGACAAGTGTTTGCAATGTAGAGTTTTTTAATAAAATAATTTTGGATGGTTATTCAAAAATAACAGCATGTCATTTTAATGAGTGAGTTCCAGCATTGTCAATTTACTTTAAGAAAACCTAATGCACTGACTGGCTTTTTTTATTTTTTATTTTTTTTTTTTAATACCATACTGAAAAATACCTACTAAAAGCCATTGGGAAGAATTTTATTTGTGTTTTTTGTGGCTCTTACCCACCAGAGAAACTCTACTTACAGCACCTGGGAAAATAGGTGCAGTATCATCCCTCCAAAAAAAGGCAACACAGAGAGAGGACAAGGGAATGTTATTTTCATCATTTTATGGATGGAAAGACAGGCACAAAGAGATTGTGGATTCTTCTTGGTCATGCAAGAAATATGTTGTGGAGTTTGAAAATAGTCTGATATATTCTGAATTATAGCACAGTGGCTCAAACCAATAGTCTTTGGTTATTTGTAACAAAAATGGTAATGGTAATATCAAGTTGAATTCATGTCATCATTTTCCCAAAAATATTTAAGTGAAAACTCAGGCAGAGAAAGTACATTAAAGCAAGAACAGTGGCAGAAAACAATAGGGAATTATATTTTCTGTTTAAAATATGAAGGCACAGTTTTTAGAAAATACTTCTCATTCATCACAGGTAGAGAGCTCTGCTCCTTGTATATGTAAGATTTGTTTAGTAAACAGTGAATGTGAAAGCCCTCTATAATGTATCTTCAAAAAGAGCATTCCATTGCTTTTGCAGGAGTTCCTGTGGGGTATCATGTGGGACACAGACATGTGGGATGTATTGGAGGAGGTGCCCACAAGCCCACAGCAGAGTTCAGGCAGGTGCCACGTATGAGAGTGAGCTAACAAGCTGAGTCAGCACAGGACTGAAAGTAGGCTAATAAATAATCTCTGCACACAAGCTCATTAATTAGCTTGGGCACAGCATCCAGCTCATACAGCTTTTGGGGTTCAATCTCCACAACAGAGCTCAGCAGGGATTGACGCCAGTGAGGGCATCTCTGCTCTGTTTTTCATGGCACAGTGCAGACACCAGTCTATTTTCTGCTCAGCCTGTACCTTGGGTGGGTGACAGAGGGACCAGTATTTTCTGGGAGGTCCTAGGCCAGGCCTGGCTTGCAATAAACCTTCTCAGTCCTGAATTATTGTATGGCTCCTGATTTTGAAGAGATGTGAGCACTGATATCTTCAACTGAAGACAATAATGATGCAGATGCTCAGTGCACCTCAAAACAGTTTATTCATTTAATCAGTTCTTGCCAGTTCTTAGCACTCAGCTTCCCAGGACTGCCTCTCTAGCATGTCTGGACTTATTCACAATCCACACCTTTGAAGATCATTAACACTGCTGAGCAGAAGTGTGGGATTGGAGGTGGGTATGTAATGAGAGTGCTCTTGTTTCTCCATGCCTTTTGGGGGCTGGGATGAAACATGATTTAGAACCTTGTGTTTTGGAAGATGATGTGTGTAAAACCGGTCTCTCTGCTTACATCAGTGGGGTTGTTTGAAGAACAAATTACTTCCATCTTTATGCCCAAGTCTATGACAGATGAAGCAGAAAGTGCCACTTTGCTTTATTGTGTTTTGGCTGACTATCCACTGACTGGATATGAGCAAATACCTTGGGACCTCACTCTGGTTTTTTAGAACCTCTCAGAGAAAACATGTATTGAAACTCAGAGAAAACATGTATTGAAACTCTTTCTCTCAGTTTTCTTTCTGACTTTGAGATTAAGCCAGCTAAAATCGTCCTTAAGATCTATTAAAGTTGGGTGGACTAACTCAAGAATGCTAATTTTGAAGTGATTTCAAGTTGATAAATCAGGTGTGGCTGAATCATGACTGGAGTAGTTTCTTTAAGGATGATGAGGTCTTGGGTGCTTTATGTACAAGCACAAGGAGCAAGAACCAAGCAGTATGGAAGAGATGCTGGAGGATGACTCTATCAGAAGACTTTGTTTAACCTGTGCCACTCCAGAGAGAGGACTGGAAATTTTTGTTCCTTCCAGACTGGCTCTGTTGTACCTTGCTTTACAAAAATAGAGATGTATTTTACAAAGAGAGTTGTTAGTGAAAAATTCCCTTCAAGATTTTCAAGATCGATTTCTTTGAAGCTTATTTTCAGAATGTATCTCCTGTCTTACTTGTCATTGGGAGAGTCCATATTGGTGAAATACTACCTGTGCTACTTCCATACAGGAAGACATAGCTGGCAGCACTCAAATAAATTTAAAGACTTTCTTCTTTCTTCATAAATGGGACAAATTTTATGGCCTATCCTCCCACCATTTTTAAAGACCTATTCTGGAGGTTCTGGACTGACTGTGTTTGGGTCTTATTTGAGCTTCTACACACTGAATAAGATATGGAGTAACCTATGATAAAATTTTAATGAGCAGCACAGTCATACTATCCACAGGCATAGATCCCACGGCCCAAGTTCGTGGTTAGAACTACACACATCTAGAACAGATGCCTTTTTCATCATTGTCTTCACGTTACTCTTCTCCTGGGATATAAAATAACATTTAAGAATTCTCCCAAGGGTGCATTCATGGAGCAGATAAGACAATTTCTTCAGCTAGATTGCAGCTGTAATTCTTTTCAATTGTAATTGCTGGCTGGAGAGGTGCCTGCAGGCCAGAGGGATGCTGTTCTTTACATTAGTGTCTTTGAAAAGAAAAGGAAATATAAACCCAGTGGTTGTTTCTAAGGGTTTGTTGCCGGTTTTTTGGGTTTTTTTTCAGGTGTCACCATGTGAACTCAAAAACAGCACAGCATCTCAGTAAAATAGAAAATAAATAATAATAAAACCATCACGGCTTACTCCTTGTAGCAGTCTCTTTAGGGTTACACGTTGTGCTGGGAAAGCTGTCCAACATTTGGGAGGCTCTGCTGCAGCCAACTACTCCTCATCACAGAGTGCTCTAGGTGGGAAGATAGCAGCCTTCTCCCTTTACTGCTCCTTTATTTCTGTGTTGCTTTGTTTTTATGGCAAGGAATGAAATGTTCTCTCTCCAAACTTTCTGACATTTGGCAGGGAGAGGGGAAGGAAGTGCCATGCCAAAGCAAATCCCTGTGCAGAAGCTGAAGAGGATGTATTTTTTTTTACTTTTTTGTCCTGAGAAAATCTGAGATGGCAGAGTCATGCTGCAAGGGCTGTTTCAAAAGGTGGCTGTTTGTGTAGTGACGAGTGGATTCAAATAAATGGATGTTGTGTAGTTTAACAATACTTAGCAAAACTGTGTTGTGCCAGATCTGCACTGCTGTAAGTCGACTGGATGCAGGTGCAAAGATCTGTGCCAGTCCTCAGGCAGAGCTGAGGCCAGTGAGAATTGATTAAAAATCCTGCCAAGTATAATATTTATTAATTTTGCACTTGCTAAGGGACAGCTCTGTAGCTCGTTGCTGTGCCACACTGTTTCCAGGCAATCTGTACTGCATGGCAGTCAGCTGGAAGCCTAAAACTTGGGCTGAGGAGCATTTTGTAATGTTGAATATGGAAAGGGAAGGGCAGGGCTGCTGTGTAGCCACACAACAGCTCATGAGCACCATGCCTTGAAGTGAGGGCTTGAAAACCTTCATGGCTTTTCATGTTGCAGATCCATGTCTGGTTGTTGGGCTCTGCTTGAGCGATTCCCTGGAACATTGATGTGTTTTAGGCTTGATTTAAGACTCACTGGGTGAATCTTTGTTAACTGTATTAGGAGCTGATCAAAACTCTGGCCTTGGAGTGTGAAAGGACATAAGACACTTTCAGAAGTCCAAAGAACATCCCAGGACTGGGCCACTTAATAAAAGGCACATTTCCAAGAAAATCAGGCACTTGTCTTTCCCATTGCAGTCAATGAGAACTTCTGGCAATCTGCCCAATTTAAATTTGAGGTTTAGAAATATTTACACAGGTTTCTACTTTTAATAAGTTTCATCTTTGTTCTTGTATCAACTATTATATTAAATGCAAAAAACCCAATCTTTTGAGATCAGTTAAAACCTGCTGATTTGACAAAAGCTGTTTTCCCCATAACGCTGCATGATGCAAGTGTGGTTAAATCCAGTGGCCTCACTCTGGTATGAGAAACAGTAGATTGCACATGGCATATCCATTTCACTCAAAGCCTGATGCAGCCAGCCTTGGGCTCATTAATCCACAAATACATTTTCCCTGAAAAATGAGTCTATGTAAATTTCAGAGCTCAAAAGTACAGTTCAGCTCTGAAAACAGTTTGAGAAATTCACATGAGTAGTTTGAGGGATGAGGTGAGTTGTCATTCCTGAGAGAAGAGGGTGTTTCTTTACTAATAAATTACAGTGGTGGTTGGATTTTTCATGAAAATTAGCAGTCATGTTGTTTTCTGTACAAGAAACTTCATCAGGAATGTTCGTGCTGTGAAATGAGTGAGAATTTAGCTTACATAATGGTTCTTGATATTCCAGAATGAGGATTTTTTTTACATTTCTCAAAATGAAATTAGTTTAGTTGCCTGTTGTCTGTAACAGAGATTTATTTGCAAGACCCAGTATCAGTGGGCTGGTTTGCTGAGTTTAGTCTGCATTCTGAAAGATTTGTTTGTTGAAAGACTGGTTAAAGGGTGGCCTAGAGAATGAAGAAATGTGCAATGAGATGAGGTTGTTGTCTTTAGTTTGTGCTCCACATCTGCAAAACAGAACAAAAATATGAAACCACATGAAAACAACTTAAAATTTGCACACTCTAACTTTTCAATGAAAAGCATAGCTATAGTCACCAATCCCAGCTGAATTCCATTTGGAGAATGGGGAATGCTCTTTGGAGAATGTTAAGATTTTTATGTCAGGTGGATGTGAGGAGAAAGCAAAAAAGTCTCCACCTGTTTATACCAGCAGACAATGAAAAATGATTCCCTTTCAAATAGATAACAACCTTACCTCATCCTAGCAATACCTAAAATGGTCTGGAATGGCTTTTCATTATCTAGCTTACATCTGAAAGATGGAAAGTGAGAAGAATAGAAACAGGAAACCAGATCCTTTTGATGGATGCAGTTTCACTTCTAACGGCCCTCTTGAAATGCACACTCTCAGACACGTTTGCCCAATAATTTCCAGAGCAGAGTCCTTGGGGGTTTTCCCAAATGACTGCTACATACATTAAGAGGAACCAATGCTTTCTCCCTCTTCTGTTTCCTGAGGTACATATTTGTGTGCAGGATGCTTTGCCCAGATCCTTAGATGCAAGATAGGCAAATACATACCATAGCTGAAATTTGCCCTGCGGTGATGCTCCATGCAAACTGCCAGCACAGCACCTTGTGTTGTGTAAGGCCAATTTAGGTCCTTTATGTGGTTCTTCTGTTGTACATAAGAATTTATGTAGATTGTTCCACTGGGGTGAATTTTCTTTATTTGCAAACAGAATAAGATTTTGATTCTGCTGCCGATGCAATCACAAGCCACGCTTAAGAGATTCCACATCACATACTCCTGTTGTAGTTCATAAAATACTAATGTCATCTTATCTGCACTGTCATTGTTTCTGCCTTGAATGCTTTGGCTGTGCCTTGGCACTGCCAGTCTCCCAGGTTTTAGGAGCAGGCAGTTTGATGGGATGGGGAGACGAGGTTTTTGGGAGAGGATTCTTTCTACAATAAAAACTCCAAACTAATGGGTTATGACTCAGAAAATGTCTAAATAGCCCTGTGGCTTCTTTGACACTTTGACAAAATCCAGTGGAAGTACCTGGTTGCGATGTGGGGATAAAAGGAGCAGTCAGGGGTATTCTTCAGCCCCATATCCACCCCAGCAACCCTAGCTTTCTCAATTGGATCAAAAAAGAGGATGGGAAAATAAGAAAAGAAAAACTTGCTAATAAATTATGCTACAAGAGCAGGCAATGTGTAAGATTTTAGTTGGTTTATCCTTATACTTCTGCCCATTACAGAACTATAAGTTGCAAAGGGCAGAGACTCTGCAGATTATTTAGCATAACTGGACTTTGATCTTATTTAGAAGCTGGGAGTTTCTCTGACCACTAAAATTAGGGATTAGTCTTAGTTTGATTGACCTAAGACATGACCTATTCACATATTCTCTGTTCGCCCATTCAAACTTAATTATTTAAATGCCTAACTTGTTTATACCTTACAAACCCATTGTTTTGGGAACATTTTATTGAATAACACGGCAAAACAGAAAAGTTTATTTAAAACTGGAAAGATCTGGACTCCATCCAGCTTCTGAGTTCAGCCTGCTTGCTCGGAGAGAAGATCAGCAATAAAAGGCTCTATGTGGTAAAATATTGGGATTGGTTGACCTTGTGCAGATGATATTAGCAAATGATAATAACTGGAAGTTCATGGACCACTTTAGGGAAGGCTCTATGATACCAGTGTGTTTAAGGAATGGTACAGAAATCCTGAAATTATCTGAAATGGTGTGGAAAGCACTCAGTTCAGGAATTTGGATTTGATCTGTTAAAAATGCAAGTACTGACTCAATGTCCTCATTGTAATAGCAATAAAAGTTTGCTAGATGTTAAATACTTCAAAATCATGCATACACAAAACCCAATCTGAAGCAGAATACATTTGTACTAAGCTTTTTGCCCAAATGATTTTTCAAACACATGAAACTGTTGCAATTGATATCACAATATTATTTAATGGCAGTACTATCAGGCATTTTATAGGCTCCTAAGGTCTTCTCCATTCCTCTCTTGACCTGTTTTGTGTGCCTCCTGCTTTGCTGCCTGTGTTTGATGTGAGTGATGCTGTGAGAGAAAAGCAGGAACTGCAGGCACTGGATGCTGGGCTTTAGTGTTATGGTGGGTGTGGGTATAAGAGAGATCAGGCTGTTGAGAGACTCTGGACTAGGTGTGCTGGAAAAGCAGAACAATGAGCAAGTGCACAAGACACAAATGGTGATGTTTCCATGGAGTCATCTAGACTGAAAATTACTGAGTTGAACTGCAGAGGTAAAAGGATTCAGCTACTTACAGAAGTTAAATGTTTCCAATCCTGCAGATGCATAAGCCTCCTGAGCCTTCCAGATCACGAGAAACTTTCAATGACAGCTGGAACCTGCTAACACCTGGAGCAGTTCTGTTGTATTTTTTGTGCTTTGTTCTGTTGTATTCTGCTGAGGATGACAAGAAAATTTCTTCACTTCCACCAAAACGTTGCAAAGTGTTTTATTTTGCTGTCTTCTTGTGCTAGTAGAGAGACATCATTAAGGACAACTGACATATTTCATTGCTCTCAGAGAAATTATTTACAAGCTTGTCCAGGGTTTCCTGTGAATTTTGCCCTTCCCTACAAATAAATATAACTGCAGTTCAGCCAGTGCTTTCAGTTTGAGGAGAATTGGGATCCAACAGAGGACGCAATCCATGGGACAGTAGTTAAAACAGCAATTTCTATAGCAACCTTCAGTTTCTATTACTCTCCATAGGTGCTCAAAGTCTCTGATGGTAGAAGTCTGAGGAGACCTGGCTTTGAAGTGTATCTGGAAAGTGGCCATTAAAAAAAAACCCCAGATATATTCCTCAATTTCACCATTTCCAAGACTTCCATTTCTTGGGCTCCAGGAGCACAGATGTTGCCAACATGACAGACATTGGAGGGCAAAACCACAGGCACACTGATGTGTTGGAGAGCAAAAAGGCCACAAAAAATGCTGACCTTGTTTGCAAGTAATGGAAAAGGTCAATGCCAAAAGCAGCTTGAGTTAGAGTTACAGCTGGAAAAAACTGGCTGAGAACCTGCTGACTGTAGTTTTACACTGCTTAGCCAAGAAGCTGGGAATGACCAAGGATCGCTTCCCAACACAATGGTGAGAATAGATGCTGTGGCCACAGGTGGTAATATAAATTCCATATTAGTGGCAGTAAATTAAGTCTTCTGCCCTGGAAGTATATCTGAAAATCATGAGGATCAAGGTGTCCGGTCTCTACAACTCTAAAATAAATCATCACTTCAGTGTTTCCACCTGACAGGTTGAAAATCCATCCATTGTTGAAACATTGTTCTGGGCTCGCTGCAACACCAAGCATTTCTTTCAGGTGATTGTCCAGCAGCCAACTGACTTAAATCTGTTTGCAGTGTTTTTTAAATCTGTGAAAAGATACAGACCATCACTCCAGGTACAGAAGTATCTTCTCATGGTAGTGACAGAACGTCACTTCTCCCACACCATGTCGTCTTCCTTGCCAGCACAGAGTGAGTGGTAAAGAGTCAAACTGAGTTTCCTCTTGGCAGGATTTATGTTGCCCAGTTTTAAATACCTACAACATAGATGCCATTGTAAGAGCTCATTATCCAAACTCCCCCTGCAATCAGTGGAGAGAAATGGGCACTTCTAAGGCAGAGCTAATCAATAATTCACCAAAGAAGGTGAGGGAAGACACCTTTTTTTCATTTGTGGAGTCTAAGGGAATAAATATGCTGGATGTGAGAGTTTCCATTCCTGGTGATAAATGCCTCAGGTCTGTAATCCTCTTGTTAGGTAGTTGCAAGTGTTTCAATGTCAACATTAAAACCCCTCCCAAATTAATAACAATGCCATTTTTCTAGTACGAGCAATAGAATACCTTGTTTATACTTCCATTGCATTTAAAAAGCGTGTTTCAAAATAATGTGTGTGTATATATATATATAACTGTATTATAGGCTGAGTTAGTGGTAGTACTTGTAAATATTTCTTACGGCTGTTATGCTATTTTGGAGGCTTTGAGCAAATATATACCACTATCAAGAAGGAGCAGCAAAGTCAAATAGTAGAAAAAAAGGAGGCTTTTATAAATGAAAAAGCATCTGGCTGAAAATGGAAGGTGGAAAAAGAGCATAACCTTGACTGGTTAAATATAAAACCAGACCATATATAAATATAAAACCATGGGCAGACCTAAGAAGATTTTGAGGAACAACTTGCTGAAGGCATAAAATTGTTGAAGAAAAAAACCCTCTTTTCTCCAGAGAAGAGATTCTGCCAGAGAAGCTGCACAGCCAATATATGTGTAAAATACACATGCATGAAAAATGACATAGCAAAAAGCTGAAAGAGTTATTTGCACTGGTGTTCACTCTGGAGGAAAGTTTGCTTTTCCTTTATGGTGCCAAGGCTGAAGACCTGTCTTGTGTTCAGGTGCTGGTAGGAGAGATATTACAATAAATTGAAATGAGAAGCAGATAGAACAGAGATGAAATAAATTTTCTCATTTTTCATTAGAAGGAGAACTGATGCTTTCCTCCAGACATCTGGGTTGGGAATCTTCACTATTGAATACATTTGTAGCTGAACAAAAGAATTGACCAGGAGCAGTGAGTTGATCAGGTTTTCTGGTGTTAAATGATTTTTGAAGTTTTTAGTAAAAATTAAAGGTTTGGACATGAATGGTTCTCTGAAAATGCACCTCAACACTTTGACGCAGTGAAAAGGGCTAAGAAATTATTGGGAATAATTAATAAGGAAAGGAAAAATGCTATAAAAATTGCTGTATGCCAATGTACTCAATGGCATATTTACATTCTATGTTTATAGAACAGAGTCATACAATCACTGAGGTTGGAAAAGACCTCCAAGATAATTGAGTCCAATCTCTGCCCAGCACCAGCTTGTAAACTAAACCATAGCATGCCATGTCCAGTCATTTCTTGGATACTTCTGGGATTGGTGACTCCACCACTACCCTGGGCACCCCATCCCAATGCTGGACAACCCTTTCAGTGAAGAGATTGTTCCTGATGTCCAATCTGGAACTTTTCTGGCACAGCTTGAGGCTGTTTCTTCTTGTCCTGTCCCTTGTTCCCTGGGAGCCAAACCTGACCCCCACCTGGCTCCACCCTCCTCTCAGCGATTTGGAGAGAGCCAAAAGGTCCCTCCTGACCCTTTCTCCAAGCTGAGCCCCCCAGACCCCTCAGCCACTCCTGACCAGGCTCATGCTCGAGCCCTTTTCCCTTCTCTGGACCCACTCCAGCCCCTCAATGTCCTTCCTGAATGGAGGGGCCCAGAATGGGATGCAGCACTCGAGGTGTGGCCTCACCAGCACAGAGGGACAATCCCTGCCCTGTTCCTGCTGGCCACACTGTTTTTGATCCAAGCCAGTGCCATTGGCCTTTTGGCCCACCTGGGCACAGCTGGGTCGTGTTCAGCCACTGCCAAGCAGCACCCCCAGGTCCTTTCCCAATGGACACTTTCCAGCCACTCCTCCCCAAGCCTTGAGAGCTGCACAGGGGTTTTGTGACCCAAGGGCAGGACCTGGCACTTCACCTGGTTGAACCTGGTTTGGCCTCAGCCCATCAATCCATCCTGTCCAGATGTGCACTCCTAATTCCAAAAAATCAATATAGAATTGGGAAAGGCAGATAGGATATTTGGAATGGTCCACTATGAATGGCCATGGAAGAGACACTGACTCTTAAGTCTTAAGACTCTTCAGCGTGGAAAGAGGGTGCTCAGAAATCCTGGGACTGACATTTTAAATGGCCAGGCAGTGGTGGAAATGTTCATTTCTCTGAGCACAGCACCTCCAAGGCGCCAGATAATCTGGTTGTGCTGCAGATTGAGAGCAAACAAAAGGAAGTACTCATTTCACACAACATACAATTAAGTCATGGGATCCATTGCCACAGGATGTTTCGTATGCCAAAATATATATAGGCTTAAAAAATGATTAGACAATTCATGAAAGAAAGGTCCATTGAGGGCTACTAAACAGGAAGATGCTGATGTAACCTCCAGCTCAGGAAGTCCCCAGACTGCAGATTGCCAGGAGCTGTGAAAGTTGCTGGGGGAATGAATGCTCTTAGAGTCTTTGTGCATCTGTTGCTGGTCACTGCCCTCCAGGGAACAGGGAGCAAGCAGAGGTTAGTTTCTGCTGCAGTTGTTGCATGCAGCTGGTGACATACTGTATTTTAGAATCTGTGCCTTAGGATATTAAAACTGAAAGAAGAATTGAATTTCATTTTTCTTTCTTCCTGCAGTTTGTCCATTTCATGTATTTCACTCAGTTCTGGTGATGAAACTGGATTCCTTTTCAGTTGCAGTGTGTTCAGTTTTCTAGTTATCCAGGGCTACCAAAATTAGAGAGTGTGGATGTCTGATACTCCTGGCCAGTATTGCCAGGTAAGAGTAAAGAAACTACCAAAAATAAATGGAACAAAACAAAATAATAAGGATTTTCCTACTCATTCTGAGTTCTGGATTGGTCTTTTACCAATGGCCATATTTGAAATATAGTAGTTGATTTTGGTTCATAGTTAGTATTTTAATTGAGCATCTGTTTCAAAGCAATGCAAGTGCCCATTCCTTGGGAATTTAGCACATTTATGAGAGTTTGGTGCCTATGTCCCTTTCTGGTGGAGGTTTTGAACTCTTCAACTACAACTCCTCATAAAGGGATGGTGGGTGTTCCTCCTCCTGTGTTGGGAATTCTTCCCTAAAGGCATACTTAGAACAGGAAAGAGCAATTATAAAAATTCTATTTTAGGGAAAATCAATCTACATAAGAGTTATCCCGAATAAAACAAGTTCTCCTTGGTGGTAGTAGCCAAGTGTACTATTTCTATCTGATGGAAATGTAATGGGAAATCAATGCCTGGACCCTTCTTTGTTCTTTATATTTTGCTGCCACACTAATGGAATCCCTGAATTTACTCAGCCTGGCTGCCAACTGCCACGTCTGTGGAAATGCAGCCGGGAAATCCAACCCCAGGAGACAAATATCAGATGGAACACACTGACATTTGGACACTCTATAACTAATTACAGAGATTTCAAGAATGACTACAAATAACAAGCAAAATAGCAGAGATTTTTAGTGATGACATTGCAAGACAGACTCACAGTTGGTGCAGGAAGTTGATAATTTCTAATTAAATGAAGACTATACAGGTTTCTCTGGTTAGAAGTGCAGGTTGATATCGTAACAAAATTTCATTTTTCTGAAGAAGATATTCACTTTAAATCAACATTTAGAACCTTAAATACCAAATATTGTACTTTCCTGGGTAATCTATTGCTTTTAACATTTGTCAGTCATATAAGTGTGATGTCATTAGCTGACAAGGATGCACCAGCTCAGGTTAGCCAGCCAATTTCTCTTCTTAGTAGTAATTTCTATTCTCAGGTAGTTGAAGAAAAGAAAGGATGGTATTTTTTATGATCATTTCATTTCAAATCTCTGTAATGCTCCTATTTAAACTGAGAGCTTTTGTATTTGAAAGAAATGGAATTGGAAACACGTTTGTCCAATGTAGAGAAATAACTGAAGCTCAAGGAGGTTGTGTCTCCTGTTAGTTTTATTTTTTCAATTTTTCAAATTGCTACAAATTTTAAAAGATTTTTTTCCTGCGCAAAAGTTACCAATACCAAATTGATGTTCCTTTTGATAAATTAGGAAGTGTTTTTATTTACAAGAACAGTGCTTTATTCGTGCTCTACTTCACTAAAGCATAGAATATCCCTTTAAAATCCAGCTAGATTTTTCCTTTTTCCATTACTCCTATTGGATTTTTTTTTTCAGAATTTCACTGGTTATTAGAAACATCCTTCAGATTTCTGCAACATATTTATGATTAATGCCAACACGGTATTTTTGCTTAAGGATCTCTTCTTCTTATGTCCCATATATAGATCTGGAAACAGTAACTGCATCTTCTCATCCTTGATTTTGCTTGGGTGAAAGAAATCCCAGTCCTTGAAACTACTTTTAAAAGTTCTTAAGACAGATCATTTGCCATCCCATCCATCTGAGCAGGGTTGTTTCTTAATGAATGTGAAATGATTTTTTCCTTAAAACCAGAATTGTACCATTGTCGGGATAAATTCTGTTCTGCACTGCGTGCCTACAGAGCTCCTGTGTTCATCTGACTTCAATGTCATGTTTTCCTTTGCAGAAGGGGACTAAAGTGCCTTCTTTGCATTATTTTCGAAGATGTGGCTGCTTGAGTGCCCAGATAGTTCCTAGTTAACATGTTTCAGCCTTGTAGCAATTATGTAGTGACAATTAGCATTTCAGATATTTCTGTATATCCCATTGACAGGCTCTGAAGTTTCTATGGAAAACGATGATTATGAGCCCGTCAAAATAGCTTATAATTGCTTTCCTACGTCTCTTTTTTTTTTGAAAGAAAAACTATGATAAAAAGCATCATGATGAATTATTCAACTGTGGTTTTTTATATTATAAATGCACATTGATGTCCATCCCCTGAACTTAGATTGTTATAAAAAACTGGTGTGTCCTGAGGCTCCTCTTGATCTGTGCAGCCAAACACTTGGCCAATAATCACCATCTCAGTGATTAAAAGTGATCCTGGGTCCTTTCTGCCCCTTGTAGGACATGCTCAGCTCCTGGCTGTGCCACCCCACACTGCTGAGAATCAGCTTTTTTCAGAGAGGAGCACAGCATTGTGGGGGCTCTGCTGCAGCCACCAAAACTTAGAACCCTTGTGAGGAAAGCAGAGAATATATCAGTGTCAGCCCAGTCTGCAACAGCCTCGTTCAGCTCCGGGCCCCACGCCAGATTCCACGTGGTTTCATTGCTTCTGCCTTGTAATGGATAATAGCACTGCTGCCACCAGCTCGGGAGGGCTTCTGATTTTAAACCATGGGCTGAAACTCTGCCACAGGGTCAGAGACACTTTAGATTCTCTTCCACGAAGCAAGTTACTGATTTTTTAACCTTACTGTGAGTTTTCCTTTCCTTAGTGAGAGTATGGACAATGGTACAATTCTGGTTTTAAGAAAAAAAAAAAAATCACAGTCATAAACCCTCTCCCTTACTCAGATGGATAAAGCAGCAAATTATCTGTCTTACAAATTTTTAAAAGTTGACTTAATTACCTAGTATGAGACCAGTAATTGTGAATTAATTTAATAGGCAATATATATATCACCATATAACCAATTTGCTCTGTACAGTTACTTAGACAAGCTATTTCCTCTTTTTTCAGAGATTTTGTTGTCCTTTTCCTCCAAATCAAAATTTAAACCTGCCCATAATTGGGTAGATCATAAATATTTATATGAGGATGTTCATGTATGCCCTAGACTAGGGCTCAAACTTTTCTTAGGAAAAATGTGAGAATATTCTGTGAGAGGCTCTGCATCAATGAAGACAAAGCCTGGCAAAATCTTCATCAGTTTTGGTGAGAGTGAGATTAGATACTAATAAATGTAGTAAATATTTGGATTTCAAAGAAATATGAATAGTTATTGATAGAGATATTTTAAGGAAAAAAATTACTGAATTTTAAAGAAAAGTTAATATTTATTTATTTATTTATTTAGCCCTTTTTTCCTGGAATTTTGCCAGAATCTCTCTGCCTTACTTTTGCTATAAAATGCTAAAGTCCCCACTAATGTATAAAGAGGAGATCACTTTTTATTAAATTACCAGTTTTTAGAGTGCTTTGTCTAGAGTTGCCTGTGCCAGCCTCTTGCTGTCTTGCCTGGTAATTTTGATGACACTTTCTCCATGTAGTAACTGGGGTTTGTTTTTTCCTGAACAATTTGCTTTTTTTTCCTGTGCACCTTCTCTTTTGCAGTGCTCGTTTCTTGGGAAGTTGTCTCCAATTCAGGACTCCAGAGGGGTCTGTGAACTTTTCTTCATCCTCTCTGTGCTCTGTAGCCTGCTCTGCCGTTAATCTCCTTGCTGTGGCACCACAGCAGCTTTCCTGTGCAGATCAGGGTCAGAAATGGTACCCACGGGCAGGTTTTGCAGGTTTACCCTGCGCCACATCCTAAATGTTTTTAGCATTTTATAACACACCCATGCAGCAGCTG
Organism: Pycnonotus jocosus; assembly: GCA_013400435.1. Classification (NCBI taxonomy): domain Eukaryota; kingdom Metazoa; phylum Chordata; class Aves; order Passeriformes; family Pycnonotidae; genus Pycnonotus; species Pycnonotus jocosus. Next base: position 66,689 of record VWYP01030900.1, on the reverse strand, counting down.
GATGTGACACCAGGGGCTGCTCTGCTGAGCCCGAGGTGATCCTGGGGGGATGTGGCACCTTGGAGATTAAATAAAGTAGGTGGAGTGTTGCCTCACACCCCCAAGGAGTTATTGATGGTTTTAATTTGTGGGCAGGGTTTTAGAAAGGGGTTTTCTGTGATGCCTCGACTAAAAGATGCAGAGCTTACACCTCTAAGGGTTAACATAGCCATGCCCAAATCCTTGCAGATTCCTGGACATGGGAACAGGGAGAGTGTCCTGGAGCAGCCTGGGGCTGCAGTTTCCTGAGCCTGCAGGGAGGGGAGGGGACGGGACGGGAAGGGAACACGACTGCCAGTATCTTCTGCTGGGAGGCTGCCAACAGGAAGCAGCTTTTTAATTTTTTTTTTTAGTTCCTTTGTGTTAGGCTCGGCAGTTCCCAACCATTCCAGCCATCTTTCTGGGAAGTGCAGTCCATCCTCCAGGCAGCCTGGAGGAGAGGCTGTGGGGTCTTGGTGTGGATTTTCCTCCTTGGGAAACACGACTAAGAGCTGCACAGAACTCTGATGAACCCCTTTAAGAGAATCTGTATGTGTAGCTTTCTGTTTCATTTTGGGGTTTTCTCTTGCCTTTGATTAAATTTTCCTCCAATTCTTGAGCTGTTCTGCAGCATCCAGGCATTCCCAGATGGAGAAGGTGCCTGCAGTGAGATGAGGAGATGCAGGTCTCCACAGCAGCTCCTCCCTTCCCTGTGGGGTGACAGAAGAAATAGATCCTCGTCTGCCCGTAGGCTGAAGCTGTGGTTTATTAAAGTAAATGACTTTTTTTTTTTCTTTTGAGTTATTTATTATTATGCTTTTGCTCAGTTATCAAATTGGAAGCAAATGGTGGAAGAATTTGCTTTGCATGTAGATGAGAAAGACTGGAACTACTTCTCTCCACCATGGCACTTTGTGTACAGTTTCCTTAAGCCCAAATGGCTAATCTTTCCATAATGAACTTGAGGATGTCTTTTCACACGAGTAGTTTCAGTGACTTTAGTGAGATCTCGTGCATTAATAGACGAGCAAGATTTTACCTTTGAGAGTACCAAATCCTTTTGGAAAAATCCCATAATGTTTAAGTAGAAAAGAAACCAAAGAATTTATAGATTAATGACTCAAGCCTAAAGAACCTAAGGGAGGGTTTTCATAGATTCTTTGAAACATCTGGTAACATTTTGCTTTAATGTTTTGTTTACATGGGGTTAATAAACTGAGCAGCAGCAATAGGAACTGTAAGGAAGTAAGCAAACTCTATGGGAAGAGGCAGTAGAAACCACCCTTATTATCAGTCTATTAATAAAAACCAGTTTGTAACACTTTATTAATGTTTTAATGAGCATATTAATAATTATTCCTCTTTATGAAGTATTTAAAAATGGAATTTCCATATAAAGCACAGTCATGTATCCTGTCACATTTAAATGCAGGAACAGAATTTTTGTCCTGTGCTTCAGGGTTTGTCCAAGCATCAGTAAAATTGGTTCTCTTTCCTATTATACCTGCCAAATGTAATCAACCTAACCAAAGGAATGTGGTCTTTCTTGACCTATAAATATACTAAATATATTTTGTATAACACTTTACAATTGTGACTTGGGCATGTACCCTGTAAGTCTGGCTGAGAAGGAGGGAAGCTACCTGCTTTCTGTTTAATTATCTTATCCAGGTAATATCAGTTGCAATCAAAAGCTGTAACTCACTAACATGGGTCTAGGTTAGACTTTTCAGAAGTTTATTAGGAATAAACCAGCGCTGCAGGATTTGTGGTGACACAAAAGGTTCCATTTCAAAATGGGCAAATGCAAACCAGGAAGAGCAGATCTCATTTGAGAAGACTGTGCTCATATAAACTTGTTTGTTGGGGGAATTAAGTGTCAGTGATTTATTATTCTGCTTGTGCAACCCAGAGCACAGAAGTACATGAGGCTGTCTGGGAAATCTGCACAACTGCCCTTGGAGGAGTGGGGCCTTTTCCCCCCTCTCTGTTACAAGGATGAGCAGATGTTAAGCATCGCTTCACTGTTTTATGACTGAGATTTATAAAGGCCAGCAATATGGATTGAGAGGGCTCTAGGTATGTTTTCTGTTAGAGGCTGATAAAAGAAATGAATGGCATCTGGAATTTTAAAGAAAACTAAAACCAGCTTCATTTAAAACAGCAGCCATAAGAGCAAAATTAACATGCAGAACAGCGATGGCTGATCCCTGAAAGAATGTATGGGTGGTGTTAATGGTTATCAATGTATGGGAAAAGGAGAACTTGATTTAAACTATTGAGCAGGGGAACAGTATATGAATCACTAGGAAAAAAAGGGAGATGTTGGCTGCATTTTTGAAGTGTAACAATTCAGGCTAGACAATGAGAACTTCTTTATAACAGCGAAAATTGAAATAACTTGCCCCCGATATCCTCTCCCAGACTAATAAATGGGCATGATTCCTACAGAAATTCTGTTCTTATAAGCAGCCAATGAGTACAAGAAAGTATATTGCTAATTTTTCACTCTGTAATGTTTCTAATCATTAATAGCCTTCATTATTATTCAGTTATTCTGTTTTAGAAAAGCCTGCCAGTTATGCCAAATTATGTAGGGATATATGAGATTCTGTGGATGTTTCTTCACCAGATACTAGAATGATAAGTCACTATTTGTTCTTACAAAATGAGAAAAATGATTTGTTACAGATTCAGAGCACTTTATGACTAGGCAGTAACATCCCTGGCTATACCTGCAAACATGAACATTTGAATCACAGAATTATGAAATACAGACTCGAAATTACATAAAACAACTGTTTGGTGGAGTGCCCAAGCAATCTGTGATTAGCTTTGTCATAAAGACTAAATCTGTGGGCTTATTTTTTGAATCTCTCCTACCACTTTCTAACCAGCACAGTTGTTGGAATTCCTTTATGACATGAATTTTCATTTTCTCTTTCACCAGCACATACCCTGTCAGAATCCTGGGGGCCTGATTTAAATGGTTATCAGTGTCACTGTGGCACACAGTCATTTTCTGGTGCCTGTTTTCTCCTTGGCTGAGGATGTACCATCCTTATTTGTTTAATAAATGGGCAGTTGAGGGTCTTCATTTTTATGCTTGCAGCACACTCATGTTTTATTATTATTTTATTCTTTCTATTTATAGATTTTACATTAACATTTGATGAATTTTCCACATAAATGGCAATGCTTCATGTAATTCATATCACTCTTAATATGTACAATTTGCATATATTATCCCAAGCAATGGCCTAGTAAATGAATTAAATAATCCTTGGTAATAAGAATGATGTGTCTGAGCTGTTTAGACAAGAAAAACCAATGCCTCACCAAAACAGGATTCCTGAGAAAACAGAGGAACTACCTCAGAACATCCTCTATATTTTAATTCATCCCAACCTATGCTGTAAAGACACAAACACCTTCAAAGAATCGACCAGTGTCTGAAATAAACTATTTAAAGGTAGCATTTTCAGTTCTTTTAATGAGCCCAAATCATGAAGAACAAATCCTCCAATGAGTTGCATGTGGTTTTTATTAATTTTGAGCCCCAAACCTATTAATTATATGAATAATGTAAAAGCAGCAGAGAAAGAATTGTAATTGGTTGCAGTATGCAAACCACTCTGGGCCCCTGGCTATTCTTCCTTGAGAAGCTGCCACAAAACAACCATTTAAGAGAAGAGACTTGCACACGTTTAGAATGATGGAGCAGGAGAGTTAAGAGAGTCCAGGTAGGTTTCAGTGTGTCTGCTTTGGCTGATAACCATCAGGATACCATCCATTATTCCAGGTAACCCAGCTCAGAAAGAGGCACTTCTGAAAGCTTTACTGGGATCCATTTGGATTGTGTAGCTTCCATAGGATTTGCTGAGACAAGATAATCATTATGATTTATACCATTCCTGCAAGAAACCACTGCCATATGACTTGAATATTGCCAGGGAAGTATTTATTCCTTTAGTGATCATTCAGTGTTAATATTAATTTACTATCTTATTAAATCTCTCTGTTGTGGTCATGCCTTTGTTTTTCTTTTCTCACTGATTCATACTTATTGGACTTGATTCTGGTTTCTCACAGATTCTTACTTTAGCTTCACAGGAGCTATTTGTGATTTACATTAATTTCATGCTATTGGAATTATTCCCAATCTCATTGTGAGGTTTTTTTCTTGTCCTTACAATTGTTCTTTGCTTTCCCTTTGGCAACTATGGAAATGTTGGGCTGTGCCTGCAGAAATTAATTATTTTAGGCTAAACTTCTAGGTTTTGATGGGAAAGAAAGTTGTACAGAAGGATGTACAATGGAGGCATTATACCTGCACCATATTGAGAAAATGTATTTGTACATTTATACCAGTATAATTTTATTTGGTGAAATAACTTCTGGAGTTTTTATTAGATTGTTGAATCTTCCAACAATACTATGAACCTTCACAGTTCCTTCATTGACTGGAAAGACACATTTATTCATTACCAGTTATATTTGATGGATGTGATGATCTATTTCACTAGATGCTCTTGATAAAACTTAAACTAAAAACACAGCAAAGAAAAAATGGGTAATAACTCCTCTGAATTTCAGAGGAACACCCTTTGAAAGCCAGCATGTTGGGTGCTTTTGGATTTTTTTTTAAACTTGTGCTTAATTCCATGTGTAGAGCCAACTTGGTTTTGAATCCAGTTCTTCTCAACCATCTAGATGAAGAGGCAGCTTCCTCTGGAAGGGAATAATCCCCAGTCCATTTTATAGCAAAGGCAGAAGCTTTCCTACAGCTGAAATCCCCATATGGAGAACACTTGACTGCCAAATTTCTATCTGTTAAGTTGAATAGGATCCAGCATATGCGGCTCCCTTGATTGCAGTGCTGACCAAAATGTGCAAAGAGAAATGTGTTCTTTTAAACAGACAGCTCCTAAGACAATTTGGGCTTGAAGGCTTGTAAAATTCAGGTTCCACCTGGATACATGCAATTATCAAGGGAAAAACCCCTGAGCTCTACTATTCTCTGCCCCTGGTAAGATGCAGAGCCTACCAGAGAGCAAAGCAGTTGCTGCACTCTGCACTAGCCAGTTTCTCTAGTTCATTTCAAAGTAACTTAAACCTCTTCTTTTTATCCTTTACTTTGTGTCTCTGATGACAAAACCAGGTTTGTAAGTCCTACCTGCTGGTAGGGTCCATCCTCTGCTCCAGCCAGGGTAAGGATTCTGTTAGACATGTGACACCAGGGCACTTGGGTGCAGGTGGCCCAAAATTGCCACACTGTAGACAGTTCAATGCAGAACTGCAAAACCTACCCAGGGAAGAGTGGATACCTGTGGGCAGCTGAGCTTCACCTGCATTTGTACTTAAAGCATTTGTTTGTGGCTGGGTCTGTTTAGTCTTCACACACACCTTTGGTCATTTTAGACCTGGCCACTGGGCTGATCAGCTGTACTGACTGGAAGAACTTGCCTAGCTTTGTTATCTCTGAACCCTCCTTACAAGGTCTCTGAGCTGATGGTGAAAGCAACTCAGAGGCAATGTCTTAATTAGAATTTAATGGAAGTAATGCAACCTGTTGCAATAGCAGCTTTATGCAGTTAGGAAACCTCTGTGGTCAGTTAATTGCTGGCTCTGGTTTGGGAGGAGTCCTGCATGTTGGCATCTGTACATGCCAGTTATTTCTGAGGAAAAGAATAGTCAAAAGAGATTCAAACAGGTGGTAGCTCCAGAGGAGCACCTGGCACGTTGTCCCTCTCCACCGTGTTATTGTCGTTGTATGTGACCATTTTGTGAGTGCCCAGCACTGGGTTAAGCAGTTGTTCTCACTCAGGTAACAAACCCTGCTTGCACAGCAGCACCTGAAGGGTTTAAGCTTCCTGTTGATTTTAGGGATTGATTTGAGTCCTGGAAGACATTGAACCAGACAGGTACCTCAGTTCAGATCAGTCAGGAGCAAAGAGGCTGCCTGTGACTAAGCTGTTGTCATTAGAACATCCCTGTTCCAGTTCCTGACCAGCACAGAGAGGGGGGGACAGCATTCTCCTTTATTGCTACTCCGTTTATAGTGTCAGGTTTATACAAAGTCTTTGAGAGTCAGTGGGACATAGGCATTTAACCTGCTTAAGTGCTTTTGTAAATCCCTTTGGACACCCACCTAAACTGGTGGGCATGGAGAGCTTTACATTTTCAAAGGCGAAGTGAGGACATCAAATTATTAATCCCTACAATGTTTCTGTGATCTGTTACCATCTATATGGACAAGGAGACTGAAATGAAGGAATTAAGGCTGCATGGAGATGTAGAGAAATATGGGATCTCTTGATAATCAACCCTACAGTTATTTCCGTCCTGATATTCTGCCTTACTGTTATTTGTAGATGATTAAAGTTGGATCCATAGACTTCCTGCACAAATGAAGTCTCAACTCTGACTCACCTGCCATCCTATTAAGAAAATATAATAGAAAATGAGGACATATCCCGTGTGTTTTCTCAGGTTTCAATTGTTTCCAGAGGCCCAGGCAGCATGGAAAAGTGGTTAGAAATGCACTAACATTGAACAAAATCTTTCACGAACTATGTGTTGCTGAAGGATTGCTGTTTGATGTGATGTGCAAAAAACTTTTTTCTTCCTTTTATTTTTTAATCTTCCTGACTCCACTGACTGAATCTCTACAACAAGAATGTGAGTTTGAGGATTTAGGTACAAAGAGGAGAGCAGGAGGGTTTTTTAAAGTGGAGAGGTGATTTGATTAGACAGATGACAGCTGGAAACAAGGTTTGAACCTCTCTATATTTTGGATTGGCAGCATAGCCCCAGTCTGCTGCAGTCTGGTGGTTTGGACAAAGACTGGAGATAAACAATAACCAGGATTTTATCTGAGTTGCTCTGGGGAGTGGCTGCACTGGGGAGCCCTGTGGGTGATAAGGCCTCTCTGGAAAGGTTATAAATGCAGATCAGTGAATAACTGCAGAGATAAAGGACTGCACCTTCCCTGGTGGGTGTTCTCCAGCAGTGAAGTCACTCAGCAGCATGTGGTGCTGGCCAGCCCTGCTCTGCCAAGCCACCAGTGTGTGGGGTGGCCCTTGCCCTCAGCAGAACATGCACAATATGGCCAAGCCCTACAAAACGGGGAGTCAAGGCTGATAAATCCCACGTACCTCAAACGTGGATATCAGCCACTGCAGGCACCAACAGAGATCAAAACCATGGGAGAAATCCCACTGTGAGTTTGGGAGATGCCAGCTAGAGATGCCATTGGATCAGGAGATCTTCCCAGTGGTGTTCAGGGCTTGTGTCCATCTCTCAGCTTGCAGAAACAAATCCCAGGTCCAGAAGTATCTCCAGTCACTGTGGATTCTCTTGAGGATGTGGTTGGATCTAACACCAATTCATTGTCAGCATATATGTTAGAAATTATTAAGCCAAAGACTCTTCAGTAGGAGGGAAATTCAGTTTTTCTCTCATTTTTGGGATACCTAACATACTGAAATAACCCAATGAAAGACTTCCTTAGAGAAGGAACATCAGAGTTCAGTATGTGTCCTGTGTAGCCTTGAGTTCAGCTTTAATAAATTAATCAGTGCTACATGAATATTCATTGAGGAGAGATGTGAGGAACAAAGCTAGAGAGAACTTAGGAAACATATTTGCTAATTTTATTTTCATAAATTATTATGATTTCATAATTTTATTCTATTTGGAGTCTTAAAAATGTTTTATGACTAGTTTTAACTCCTGGTAATGCTATTCTTGATGTCTTGGCTTAAGGGGCACCTTAACACTTTTGGAATTAATTATTTTTTAATAGTTTGTTTGAAAAGCCTTCATTTTCTGGGCACTACACATCTAGGAAGGAGTTGCTGTCTTGAAGGTTGACATTGAAGACAGCTCTGGTTGTACAGCCCAGCAGTAGCAGAATTGAGTCCCAGTCCATTTCTCTAAGCATAGGGCCATGCTGTATTTCCAGTCAGGAAGCTCAGGTTTCTTTTCTTCTTATTAATTTTTCTTGGTGTGTTGCATGTGTGGTACTATTCCTGGCTGAAACCTGGTCTGCAAGATTCAGGAGGTTTATTTTTCAGCTTTGTCAGTTCTGCTCTTGCTGCTCATTCAGCCTGGAAAGTCATTTCCCCAAGTATCTGTGGACTAATTTCAGATTCAGAAAGCTTGGATTTCTCAAAAAATTGCTCCCTCTACCTATTTTCCCCAATTCTTATGCTTTCCCCTCTTGGACTTGCCTTTGCCCAGGAGAACCAGAGAAAGCTGGCTTTTTCTGAGCCATCTGTGCAACATAGATAACGCTGTCATCAGGACACTTGCAGGACTGCATTGCATTTCATCACCTAGAGAGTGTCTGCTCAGTGTTCATCCTGTGCTGCATTGTCAGCTCCAGGCACATGATCTCACTGGACTTTAAATGTTTGCAAAATAGGATCAGGAAATAGCTTTGTGGTTTTCTCGATGTGGAAGTCCTTTCACAATGTCGGAAGAGCTCAGAATCTTTCAGTTGTGCATCCTAAAAATAATTGTTTAAAAGAGCAGAGGTGTGATGAGAGGTTATTAGGTTGAATTTTTTTTTTTTTTCGGTGATAGACAATAGTGACTTTCCTGGCTACACTGGAAACAGTAGCAGAACTTCCAGTGACTTTATGAGGCTGGAATACACTGGTGTAGTCTTAACCACTTCAGTGGTTGACAGCTAGTAAGAACCAATATCAATTTCTCAAATATTAGTAATATAAGTAAGTTTTACCATTAAAAATAACCTGCAAATATCTCTGATTGAGGAAGACTCCTTACTTTCAGTTGTTAGCTCAAATGATCCTAATATTTAAATGTACTGCAGGATTTATAAGCACTGGAGTAGGACTTCGAGAAAGTTATGGCTGGTATCTGAGGGCTGTAACATTTACAAACACTAAATGAACAAACCCATATATTTTTATGCTTGCCATTCCAGACCCATGAAACTTATCTCAAAGGTTATGAGACAAGGGACTGAAAACGATTCTATTACACAATTGCTGCAGGGAGTTGCTGAGCACGGTAATTAATTGCTGGTGTATTCATTTGCGGCAGGAGGAGCAGCAGAAGGAAAATATCTCATTGAATTTGGAATTGTATTTATTCATGTATGCACTGTGGTGTTACAGCACAATTATTATCTGACACATTGGAAGCAGACTTGTGCTCCATTAGTTGCTAGAGCTGTGTGCTATTATTGGATGATCTGCTACAAAAATGCACAAAACATTTATTTTGAGAGATGCAGGCAGGATTATAATTGATGCCTCGCAGATCTCAGCCTGGTGTTCTCCAAACCCAGCCAGAGAAGTAGGAAGCTCAGTTTGGCATCCTCAGCCCCTGAAAAGGCTGAGGTGTCCTCATGGGGAATGGGAGCAAAACTTGGGCTCCCAGATCAGCATCTCCAGCGAAAGAACTCAGGGTTTTTATCTCTCTGGAAGGAGACACAGGGGCAAAGCCAGCCTGTGCTTCTTTCCAGTTTCCAGTGCAGTGCTGGCACCAATCCACAGGCAGCTGCTCATGCGGCATTCCTGGCTAGAGGATCATTTCAGCAGCTATATAATATGTCAGCCAAGAGGAAGCAAGAAGAAAAAGGAAAGTAGAGTTATGAAGTTAAACCCAAGAAAATAAAAATTGCAGGCAGCTGTAGTGTGGCAATGGCTGCTGGTGAGGGTAATTGTTTATTCAGTGATTCTGCTGCAGTTTCTCACAAAACCTCACAAATCTTATTCTAAGACTTTTCCCCTGAGTTGTTCATTATTGTTTGCATGAAGCTTGTGAAAGCTGACATGAGAGCAGCTCATGTGAAGGTTTATGCTTTGGACAGCTTCTGAAAGAGTAAATATGAAGTAAATAGTAACTGTAGGCAGAACTGTGGTGGTGTGCCAGTGTCACCCTCCCAGGAATGAAGGAAATACTCTGTGCTTTGCACACCTTAGCCAGTGCTCAGCTGTAGATCCATGGAGAGTGTCGTGGGAGTGCAGAGCTGGGATGTGCATGATCTGACCACACTCCAGATGTTGTATCCAGGCAGATGTGGGGTAGATCCCACTCTGCCACAGAAGGCAGTGGGCACAGGCTCTTCCCCTGCCCATCTTCCACCCACAGCATTGTCCCTGTGGGTGATGAAGAGCTCACTCGTGTCCTTGTGCTGCACAGAGCAGTGCCCAGCCCTGAGGAACTCCATGAATGCCAACAGTGTGGCCTCTACAGTGAGGTTGCTTTACACAAAGGAGTAGGAGAATCATGTTTGGAATTATTGGATTATTCCTGAGGATTTAAAAAATAAACCAGCAGCTTCCTCTAGGCCTTCTAAACAAGCAGCCAAAATGAACGTGAAGTTCAGCTCTCCTTCCTCTCAGTCTGATGAAAGAAACAAATGGAAGTGATGACAGGATTGTATTACTCTATTAATATGACAGATTCTAATTTGTGATAAGAAAGGAACCTCATTCACTGCTTTATTACTTTCAGAAATTCTAAAATCAATGCAAGATATGCCATAAATATCATTCTTGGCAGGCACCCATTGAGGTGAACATATAACTCAAAGATAGCTTGAGCTGAATTCTGACCAATTTAGCAAGCAATAAGCAAGGCGATAAGAACTTTAAAAAGGAGAGACAGTAACAGAGTTAGGAACAGATGGTAGCCATAAATAATGCTGAAATAATAGTAATATTTTAAATTTATATATGATGTCTTTCAGTCTGGAAAATCCCACAATGCTTTACAAAACTGAATTTAAAACACAAACTTAAACAGGAATGCACCATTTCTGGTGTGAAATATGACAGTTGTTTGAGAGCCCAAGCAGTGCCAAGTCATTTGGGACAAGAAGAGAATAAGAATTTTAGTTCATTGCTGCTGCACTAAAAGCTTGAGTTGAATTTTATTTCTTTCCTCTCTTCCTATCTATTTAATCTATCATCACTGGTAGCATCTGGATATTCTGCTGTAATACATAGCTGCTATCCATAAAGAACACTCTCTTTATTGGTAATGATATCAGATGCACTGTTGACTTTATTTATTGAAAACACTAAATGATCAGCAATTTGGCATTCTCTAATGGAAAAAAAAAATTACATTCTCAGCAAAAATATCTCCCAAGGCCAAGTAGCAACAGTAGTTAGCATGTCCTTGTGCAGGGAATATTAACTCCCATGTCATTCTAAATTCTGAAACTCTTGTCTTTCCCTGCAGAACAGAATTGGTCCTTCCAAACACTTATGTAGCTCAGCCCAACTTGAGGCAGTCTTCTGATCTCTGATAAACCCAGGCAATCCTTCTGGCTTTAGTGGGATTAGGCCAACATGAGTGAAACTAAAATTTACCCCACAGTGTAGGAGAGCTGATAGGTGCATAAGGCACCGTGTGACGTTTGAAGGCTGCAATGGAAAAGTGCTGGAGGATAAGAAGGAAAAGCATAGGCTGTGTACACAGAGCAGTGGAAACTATTTAAAGCAGCTCCAGCCTCAAATGCTCTGTGTAGTCCCTGCACAAGGAAAAAGATGTTACATGATAGTCTGGAAATCTGAGTGATTGGGTTCTTTGCATTGTAGAAAGAGTATATAATATAAAATATTGAATGCTTCTTAGTGATGAATGATGAAAATATTCAAGAAGTGATATTGGTTAAAATTAATTCATCTTTAATACTTTCCCATGCAGCTCTGTAGGAGTTGTAGCCAATGTTTTCCAATTCCAAGCTCACACTTTCAGTAATGGCACCTGCAAGGACTCTGTGTCAGATGAGCTTTACATCAAGCTTGTGGCAACTGTCCCGGAAATTGTAGAATGACTTTAAGGTACTGGATACCCTGGAAATACTGGAGCATTTCTTGATACTCTGGTTTCCAGGGCTTTGTATCACCATCTCATAGCCTTGAAGCTGATGCCAGAAGTTGGACAAGGACTGTCCATGTAGGCTGTGGGCAGTGAGCCTGGTGACCTCAGGCTGCCTCCTGATGGGGTCATGTCCATGTTTGAGTGACTCTTACCAACAACTGCGCGGAGAGCCTGAGGTTTGAGTGGACACGGAGGCACAGCACATCTCCACACCACCACACAGACAGGCAGCTGGCACCTTGCACCCTACTCCCAGATCTGTCAGGCTCAGGAACCCCTCCTGTCCCTGTGGGAGTCAGTCTGGGCTCAGAAATGGGGAAGCTGCTTTGATGTGGGGCAGTGTCTGATACCAGCTGTGCTGTGCCGCACAGGGCTCCACAGCAAGGCAGGCTGGCCCTGTGTGCCACACTCCTCTGACTACACAGGCTCCCTTGGGGATTCTGACTTTGAATTTCTTTTTTCTCTTCTCACCTGAGCTGTGGCAGGAAGAAGAGAAAGACGTGTTTAGTTTATTCTTGCTGCTGTCTCTGCTCTACCCTTCAGGCCTGTCAGCGTGGAAAGATTCTCAGATGCTAAATTTGTATGAAAACATGGACTCCAAAAACTTCAATTTTAAAGTGCATTTTAGTCCAGCTTATAAAAAATGGGTCATTCAGTAGCCTGCTTGCTGAGTATTGTGTTGGTTGTGTTTTGTCCACAGCCTTATCTTTTCCACACAAACTTCCAGTTTTTAGAAAACTGGTTTGCAGGTCAGCCTGCAGGCACCTAAAGATCTCTGGCTGTTTTAAAACCTCAGTACCAGCTGGAATTAAGAAGGTGGTCTGAACACTAAACATACACTACTGCTAACTTAATCACTTTATAAAAATTCCCTCTGGATGATCTCTTTTGTCTCTCTTCTGCAGGGTGACATTTGTTTTTGCAGTCTGTGGTGAGACCACAGTGAGCTGGCTGACCACAGGAACTGCTGCACCTCTCTGCTCACTGCAGATTAGGAGCACGGGAGGCATCTCTGGCCTCTCTTTTTCCCTTTTTTTTTTTTTTTTTCCCTATGTCTTACTTGCAGAATTACTGGAATAAGACAAGGTTGAGATATTTCCTGAATGTTGCATTGTGCCTTGCCCTGAATGGTGCACAGAGGATGGGGAGAGAGGATGAAAAGAGCTGTGGGACAAATTTGGCTCTTGTGCCATGCAACTGCTCAGGAAACAGAGAGTCAATGGAGATCAGGGCTTCAAAACACTCAGGTTGGAGGAGGCAGGGCTGTCAGCTTTTCCTGCACCAGCCTGTGGAATACTTGATGCTCCCTATGATTTCTGTTTCTGTCTAGAAAAGTCTTTTTTACAGTAGGAAAAGCATCCTATAAATATTCTGTGTTTATTATTTTGCTAGTTTATTCAGTATGCTGAACTTGGATCAATAAAAATGAGGAGAAGGAGGGAAAATACCCCAAGATAAAAGAAATTCAGAGTGCTGTGCATTCCAGAATAAACACAGTGCTCCTTGACGTGGTACAGGCACAGTTTGTGCCTGGCTTCCCAACAGGGGTTCTTGCACATCCAGTAACTTTGTTTGTATTTTGTAAATTAGCAGATGGCTCTTTGATACAAAGGAGAATGTGTTCCCACATCAGATCAAGTATCTCTCTTCCTCTCTTTCCCCTCCTCTGATATTAAACAAGTCATAGAATACACAGACACAATTGCCAATAGGAAGGCAGACAGGGAGCAAAGAAAAAGTATGTGTAAGTTAACTGTAAAGTCCAATTGACACTGACTGTAGTAAAACAAAGGATATAACTGATACTCAAATTTCCAACATTTCTGAGCTCCAGGGACCTAGGTGCAGCCAGCTCACTTTGTATGGCCCTTTTCTCTGTTTCCTTCCTGCTGGAGTTGCCTTAATCTCATCAGATGGGGGAATTATTCTGGAAGGAGTCACTGCTGAAGTGGGGGAATAATTTTGTACCTGTCGTGTTACCATTTCATAGACTCATGGAATTGTTCAGTTTGAAAATGACCTTTAAGATCAAGTCCAACCTGTAACCCAGCACTGCCAAGCCCACCACCAAACCATGTCCCCCAGTGCCACATCTACACGTCTCTCAAATACCTCCAGGGATGGTGACTCAATCACTGCCCTGGGCAGCCTGGTCCAGTGCTTCACAACTCTTTTGGGGAAGAAATTTTCTTCAATATCCAACCTAAGCCTCCCCTGTTGCAACTTGAGGCCATTTCCTCTCCTCCTGTCCCTGTTCCCTGGGAGCAGAGCCTGACCCTCACCTGGCTCCCTCCTCCTCTCAGGGAGTTGTGGTGAGCAGAAAGATTCCCCTGAGCCTCCTTTTCTCCAGGCTGAGCCTCCCAGCTCCCTCAGCCACTCCTGGTGTTCCAGACCCTTCCCCAGCTCTGTTCCTTCTCTGGACCTGCTCCAGCTCCACAGTGCCAGGGTGGAGCCTGTGTCCTACCTGCCAGAACCTGGGCTTGATCTTGGCTGGAACTTCAAGGCATTCATTTCTGTAATGTAACAGCAATTAAATGAGACACTTAGAGACTACATCTGGCCAAAGCATAGTTCTAAAAACTCTTCTTTTTAATTGCTACTCTGATATTTCTTTGGAAATACTATTGCTGCATTAGTCAACTCTCTCCTTGTTTGCTTGAACTCTTGTCTATACAGATAGCATGATGATAAATTATTATGTGTTTCTTTCTGCTTGTGTGTGTAAACCAAATATATAAGAGAAATGAGTGTTCTTTAGGGCTGGCCTTCACTTTTTGATCTATTTGTACAAGACCTGGCATTACTGGATCCTAGTCTATGATTGAACCATACAAGCACAATGACACTGCAAATAAATAAATTGCTACCCTGAAGATAAAATTACATTTACTTGCACTTTTCCCTACAGATCTTTGCACCAAAAGTCTTAAACGAAAAATTACTTCCTCTGCTATTCCCATGTCTTCTGCATCCATGTCTGGCTCTACTGAGCTGACTGACAGTGGAGGATTTGTCTTTAGCCCTAATAGGAATGAAGGGACCAATAGTTGTGATGGTTTAGAACAAACAAATAAAAGGCTTTGCTCTCCTGAAGCTTTGCCTGACGTGGAGCTTGTGTCCAAAGGTGGAACAAAGTATGGCTGCTCTTCCCTTGAGCACTGGGGAGCAGTTAAGGGGAAAATTTGCCAAAGTACTTGTGCAGAGACTAAAAGGGTAGGATAAAACCAAGATGGATTTAATGCTCATTAACAGCAAGTATTACTCTAAGCAGAGGAAAAAAAATTAGGAGAAAAATTTGCATTATGTATAGGAAAAATATGTACCATGGAAAAATGCATATCCAATACTAAACATGGGCACAAGCCCAACCCTTATTTTACAATCATTGGGAGAGTCTCCATTGACTTCCAGGGAACTTGAATGAGATCCAGATCCAAATCTAGCTTTCCTAGCTCATGAATACTCCTCTTGAAATTAATGATATTTCTTGAACTGGGAAAGTGATACAGATTTTTGGTTGTGCAAGTCTTGCCCTCAGCACTTCATAATGGATATGATTTGAGAGAATGTTCTTTCAGGGTAATGCCTGGTATTGACATGCATAAATCTACAGTGATTTGGTCTGTTTTTTAAGGATGGCAGTCTAAGGACAAATACAGTGAGACAGCTGAACTATCTGGAGATGTTTAAGGAGTCACCAATCTACTCTCTAAATGTTCCCAATATAATTGGGAGTGAGTGTGAGCAGGAGATAAATCACACACTGGATTAGTTTGCTCATTTTGACTGTTTAGTGATTAAACCATCCATGGGCACTCCTCCTTCCTGCTTTGTATTTATCACCTGAGCATAACTGTGTAGGTACTTGCAAAGGGTAAACCAGATCTGAGCAATGGGAATGTGTCTCTGCACATTGCAGCTCCATGTCCTGAGCAGTGCTGCAGCTGAGGCAGGGTCACAGACATTCCACAGGATTCTTACAGGGTTTTTGTTTGATGAACATGTAAGACCTTTTCACTGAATACAGTGTGTTCTGAGTTAAAACACAATTCCTGACTGTTCCTTTGACATGCAACTGTGTAACTCATTTTCTGCAGCACAAAAACATGAATGGTGTAAAATTTGCATTTTAATGAACATTCATTTAATATTTATAATTATTTTAGTCTTGCTTACACACTCCCCTTGTTTCCTAATACTCAAGCTGGCTTTTTGGCAATTAATTTGAATTTTGGTACTATCAAGTGGCATCTCCTACGAAGCCTATGACAAACATGGCACGTCGTTCTAAATTGCATAATAAACGATCGTCTAGAAGGGTGACACACTCAGCAAAATGCCTCTACCCCCGCCTGACAGGGTGAACGCCTATGTGCTTTTCAAAGCAACTAGTTTA
The DNA here is from genome assembly GCA_013400435.1 of Pycnonotus jocosus. NCBI lineage: Eukaryota > Metazoa > Chordata > Aves > Passeriformes > Pycnonotidae > Pycnonotus > Pycnonotus jocosus. The sequence continues at coordinate 50,404 of VWYP01030900.1, read as the reverse complement.
GCACTCTTCATTTACAAAGAGGGAAGGGAGAGGAGAGAGAAATGCTACTCTGAGAACAGCTTGTCTCATGTTGACCTACTTTCTCCACCAATGTGCGTGCAGCCCGAGCTGCTGTTGTGTTGACACTACGCAGCCAAGCTAAAGCAAAACCAGCAGAATCCGTGGCCTTAGAGATTGGCTCTGGAGAAGACAAAAAGGCCTTCTGGGTTTGATATGGCTTTTGGATGTGCAGGCACGGCAGGACTGGGATAAAGAGAGCTGATTTTCAGAACTGCCTCCTGTGCCTTCCCTTTGCTGTGAGATCTGAAGCAGATTTTGCTCACCTAATGAGGCCACTCTGTGTCTAATCTCTGAGGTACATTTATGTCTAAAGCAGGTGGTGTTGTTCCAAGGAGGGTCTCCTTATCTGCATGGGAGATGTGGTCACAGAGCTAAATTTGCTACTCTTATCAGCATTTTCTCTCCTGCCAGGAAAATCAGAAAACAAAGGAAAAGGGGTGTGCCTATGAGAAAAGCAGGGATGCCCATTTTTCATCCCTATCTTTGCCTCCCTTTTAGCCCCTAGAGATTATTTGCAGAGGGTGCAAATTAGGGTAACCATAGAGCTCCCCTAATCTCAAACAGAGGGGAGAAGTTTTGTACTCAGCCTACAGACCAGGGGAAGGAAACCTTTTTTTGTATCTGCAGATCTGTGCAAGGGTTAACCTTGTGCTGTTTGGAAATGATTGGATCCAGAGATTCAATTCAGGATCTTTGGGTTTTGTTTTTTTTACTAGCTATCATTAATTTTTGAGAGGACATCATTTTTGATGCACTTCACATCTACAACCCCTGCTGCCTACAGTGGGAGGAGGTGCTGCTACCTCTTGAGAAATAGGAGTAAAAAATATGTTGTGTTGATCTGCATCAGTTTTATCATTTCAACCAATGTTTTCACAAAAGCTGATCTGTGCTACACAAAGCAAATATTATTCCTTTGCCCCCAAGAGCCTCATGTCCTTTAATGGAAATGAATACAGTTTTATTCTTAGCAGCTTCTTGCAGAAACCTCCAGTAATGTGACTTTTCTCCAAAATGTCTTTTTTTTTTATGACTAGCTGTAACTTAAAGCAAGAACTTTGTTAATTCTGAGGAGAAAGATGCTAAAACTTTTGTTTCACAACCATGGCAATTGCTTTACACTATTCTGAAGATTTCTGTTTGCAATGCCCCTTTTTTTTTTTTAATCTCCTCTGAGAAGGGTGTCTGTGATAGGATACTGGAAAGACGCCTTGAGATCCATTTATTTATTTAGGTCCTAAAGAAATTAAGTTGACCTCAGTTTAATAGAGCAAGTAAAATAATGAGACAAATCAGAGCTTTTAAAAATACTTAAATGAAGTCTAGTAGAAACTACTTACTGCTGGGTGAAATGTTACTGGCACTTTCTTGTACTTTTTCCTGGAACCCTTGGGGGGAATTACGGCACAGTACAGTGGCACACGAACATGAAGTTCACTAACCTGCCTCGCTCTGTGGCACTCCCATCCCACAGCATCCTGCCTTTTATGAGCTCTTGTGATCTGCTTTTAGAGTGGAGTAAAACAGGCACCATAGGATGGACTGAGAGTCCTTGGGTAAAGCCAGCCCAGAGCACCAAGTGCAGTTATTATTACACTGAACTTCTTCCCCACAGAGCTTTGGGGATTTTAAAATTGACTTCATACACCGGGTTCCACTTCCCCCAGGAGCATGCAAGTGGGTGAAGGTTTGACATCTGTCATTCTGCTAAGTTTGTGTTTCTGGGGTAGAGGCTCTCCTACCCTCCCCACAAATATTTCTCTGCTGACATTGCCTGTTGCTAAATGTTTCTTGGCTACCCAAATATGCCAGCTGATAAGCCATGTAGGCCACTGGGGCAGGATGGTTCAGGGACTGTTTTTTTTGACTGCTCCCTGGTTTTGAGAGGTTGGGGTTTGAGGGTTTGGGTTTGCATGAGTCCTCTTGCAATGCTGAACTTCACTGCCTTGAGAATGATCCAAAAGTTCCTACACCTCTGAGCCATGAAACGCAATTGAGAGCTCTTAGGTGGTAAGAACTGATATTATTCTAACCCTCAGAAATGCAGGTACTTTTTGTTGGGCTGTCTGAATGTATTGTTTGATGATTGTTTGGCATAATGCCTGTGTCCTTTGATTTCAATTAGGCATCAACAGCTTTCCCATTGATATCTGCTAGGAATTAGGTAAAATCACAGGTGACACACTGGAAGGAAAGTGATGATGAAATTATAGGTGGATCAGGTGAGTTTTAGACATCAGAGATAATCACAGCAAAATAGATTGGTTCCCTATACCTGCCTTTTTTTTTTGTCTGTGATTTTTAATATTTCACATTAATTTACGTTAATTTTTAAGCTTATTCTATTTGAGCAATTCTTGTCAAGTAAAGATAGTGGTGGGGACTGAGAGTCATGAATTCTAGTCCGCCTTTTCTTTCATCCTCATTTGTGAGGTGATGTCTGAGCTTGAGGAGCCAGGGCAATGTCCAGGCTCTCCGTGGTGGGACAACACCTGGGCATGAGCATCTCTGCCTTCCTTACCTTGACATCTGTGGAAACCCAGAGCTGAAAAGGAGTTCCAGGCTAATCCAGCTAAATCAGCCAGGATTCTGGCCTGAGTGGTCTGATTGTCAGGACTCTCCTGCTCTACAGAGTGCAGATTTAGCCTGCAAAAAGCTTAGGTGAGGTGCTTAGTCCTCCCACTTCTGTTTACTGTGCTGTGCCAGTAGTCATAACCTTCACTGACTGACACCAGGATTAATTCCTTAACATCTGGAAAGAGATTTGAAAACCTAAAGCAATAATTTTACAATTATGCCTAATCAACACTGTGCATTTAATGCTTATGTTATTATATGAATGTTCATTGACAAATTAAGGACACATTTTAAACCTCCATTAGAAAAGTCAGTAAATATAAAGTCTTTGTTCATCAGTATTTGGCATTTGTGACTGTACCAGCAATGGTCTGCCTTGTCTTTTATGGATGTGGACATGATGCTTTAGTGACTTTTCAAGAAACAAAGCTCACAACCCAGTTCTTTCCCAAATTTTGAGGTTTTATTTGATTGTGATGGGTTTACTTCTGCTGAAAGTACAATCAATCCCTTGTATTTTCAATATCATGAAGATAAAGAAATGCATTACATTTTTCAGCAGTAGTATCACTTCCAGAAGGAATGGAACAAGCAAACCTGTGCTGGAGTTCTCCTGGGTGTTCTGAAATCTGAGGCCAAACATGCAGGCACAGCTCAAACCATACCTGGACTGTGTGTGCTGCCCCAAAAGTCACTAATTCCTTTAGTCACTCCAGTAAATCTCTTCCCACAACAAGCATGCACCGGGACTTGCTCCTGCCCTAAAGAGACCTGTGGGAGAACATCAGTGTCAGAAAGGTTAAGTAACTTAGTCCATAATTGCAGGGACATGTCTATAATTTCAAATTCTCTGCAGAAAAGGAAGGCTTTTCTTCTTTCCATCAGATCATGTGGCAACAGAATCTGGCCATCCTGTGCAAATCTTGTAGGTGTAATAGATTCCTCATTTCACACAGATTTTCAAGCCAAGGTGATTAGTAAGTCATAAATATAATGCTAAAGTGATCCTTAAAATAAACAACATTCCTTGATTTTAAAATCCCGAGACTTGAAGTTTAATTTCTCTAACCAACCTGGGAATGTAAAAGATTTTCCTGCAGTGCCTTATTGATATAATTTGACCTTGCTCAGCATTGGAGCTCCCCGATGGAGGTGTGGGGGGAGGAGGGGTGTGTGGACACACATGCAAAGTGCTCTTACTATGCTGTATTCAAATTCTAATTCCATATTCTTGTAGGAACGATCTCACTGGGAACCAAAAATAGCACAGGCAGAAAATATTCTCACAAGATGATTGTCACACAAATAAGAGGAGTTTCTCTTTAACCCATTCTCTTATCAGCTGAGCTCTCTGCAGGCTCCTCATCTTCTGCTTTGCTTTAGCCATTGGCCAAGAATCTATTCATGAAAAGCAGCAATTTAACAGTAATAAATATCTCTGTGGTTGACAGCATGCCACTAAGCTGGATTTAATGAAGTGTTCTTACCTTGTTTTAACAATATAAAAGTGTTGTTTCAGCGATGGTAATTTGCTGTCTTTGTAACAGGGTGTGTTTGGAGTTTTGGTGAAAATGTTTTTCTGGGTCTTTTCTAGCTTTGAGCATGCCAAATTACATCTGCTACTACTCTGTTCCTTCCAATGAGATAGCACAAAATGCATGCCTAAGCCAGGTTCTTCCTGCCTGTCACAATTTCCCTTATAGAAAGAGAGGGTGAATTAATGGTGATGCCTTTATTTTTATTATTGCAGGACCCACAAACCTTGGTTTTGAAGGAGATTGGGCTGTGCTAGGCATTATAAATACACAGAATAAAAAGGTTGCCCTTTCAGAAAGCCTTTTCTCTTTGTACTGGACAGGGATGACAGAGGATGCTGGTGGAGGGTGCAAGGAAACCACAAAACAATCTTCAACACACAAAGCAGCTGAGCAGGCAAACTAGGCATGAGGCAAAGCAGAAGCATAAGGAAGTGAAAACCCGAATTCACTTGTTCAAAGCTCAAAGTGAGTGGTGTGACCTAGCAACACCTGCACATCCGAGGTTGAATCTGATCAATGCAGGGAAGAGATCCATCAGAGAGAGGGCCCACAGGGTGGAGAAGTGGTGTGTTAGACACAGGGGAGGTGACAAAGGGAAAGAGGAGGGTTGATCCCATAAAACCTATTTTACCCAGGTAGTTTTGGGATGAAATGCACTCTGTGGAGTGTTAGCAGTGGTCTGATCTGTCAAGATGGCATTTTACAGTGGTGTGTTAATTCCTGGACTTCCATAGTAGACAGTCTCATACAAATAAAAACTACCATTCTGCTCTTTTATTTGAATTTGTTCATAGATTTTGAAGAAGAGCTGATGGTTGCATATTTACCACACAACAGATGTTCAAAGTTCTCAGGCACATCATCTGCCCAATTGCCCATGGCTTTGTCTATTCCAATTATTTTTTCCCATATGTACACACTGAGTCTCATTCCAGCTCTGAGACAAAGGGGGGGTTCATTTTTTATTCTTCTGCAGAACTACTGAGGTCCTTTGGGCTTCTCACAAGACCTGTCACATCCCAAAGAGACCTGAGGACTTGCCCATGGCAGTAGCCTGTAAGGGAATGACTGACAGGCTCCCACTCAGAAGGTCTGGTGATACCCCTGCTATGAAACTTTTCATTTTGGGGGTGATCCTCAGCTTGCCCACGGTGCTTTATTCCAAAAAGGATGCTATATGCTGGATATTTCAGCAAGGCTGCCTCATGCTGGCTGTGGGAGAACTTGGGAAAAAACAAACCCAGGAAGTTGCTGGTAGAGCTAGAGTTGGTAGAGGTTATGGGCAGAGCCTGAGTGCAAGGAACAGAGAGGGGATGAATGCTGCCCACAGACAAGCAAAAATGGTTTTACTATCATAAGCAGCTGAAGAATTGTTGTCCTCCCTTCTTTTTGGAGTGAATACCTTGGATGTCTCTGAGATAAGGGCTGCCAGTGAGCCTCAGTGCTGAGAGGGATTTTGGAGATATGCTTCCCTGAGAAGATGCTGCTGGGGACCTGCCTGGTGACACCTTGGCTCTTCCTGAAGCAGGATGAACTGCCCTGCGGGGGTTTGGAAGCAGGCCTACACGTTTTCCTTGCAGGCTGAGCTGATGTTCTGCTCAGCTCCCCTTGGTGTTCCTGCGTCCTTGGCAGGAGCCTGTGCTGAGCCGCGCTCGCCGGTGCCGTTCCGGCGCTCGCAGGCGAGGCAGGGAATCTGGAGCAGCCACACTTGTTGTGGTGGAGCCCTGACTCAGAGAGATGCAGCCCTGCAGGGAGCTCGATGCCATCAGAATGCAGAGTAGGCTGCAAAAACCTTGCACGGAGCAGTGGGAACACAAGGGGCTCGGAGCAGCCGGGTTTGACATTGGACAATCGGGCAGGCACAGTGCAGCCAGCCCGGGATCATCAGCCGTGCTGAGAGGCAGGGATAATTAGGCACACACAAAGATACCCTGCAGATATCCTTCTGCAGCTCTTAACTATTCCTGGAAAAGTTTTCCTAATATATAGCTTAGCTATTGCTGCCTCTGAATTAAATGAATTCCTGTGTTATTGGTCTCATATTCTTGTTTACTATGTTGGAAGATCCTATCGTATTCTCCTGAGTCTCCTCTTTTCCAGACTGAGCAAATAGTGAAAAATTCAGCCTTGCCCTATAGGAGGATATATTCCTCTAAAATTTGTCTGCATTTTGGTTAAAATATGATGTTCCAAATCTTACTCTAAGAGAGGTTTCACTAATGCTTAATGAAAGGGAATAATTGCTTTTGATGTCTGACACAGATTGCTCGTATTAATACATCATTGAATGAGCTTTGCTCTTTTTGTTGCAGTGTGTCAGTGTTGAGTCATATTCCACCTGGGGTCCTCCATAACTCCCAGCACTCATTTTGCAGTACCCTTATTTAACCACTCATTTCTTATTTTGCATTTGTCCTTTTGACTTCTTTTCCTGCTACTTCACGCTTGCTTTTGTTGAATGTCTTGACTTGATCTAAGGGTCTTTATTCATTACACCAAGACTGTTCTGAATTCTAGGATAGCCTTTCAAAGCAGTCACAACCTTCCCCAGCATCTGTACCTTCTGCACTGTCCTTTCCATGAGCTGAGTCATTTGTGAGAACACTGAATTGACCTGGATTCAGGACAGATCCTTAGGGGACCTTGCTTGATGCATCAATATTCGTGGGAGGAAAAACTGGTGTTTGAGCATAAGCTGTGGCCTTAATTTGGGAACAGTCAGGCATTAGGGCAGCCCATGTCACCATCTGAAGCAAGCCCTTGGCTTCATAAAATGAGATGGACATGAAAACACACATGAGCATCATCTGTACAAAGTGTCCCCTGCCTCTGCCCTGCCCAGGACACAACACTGCCTTCACTCCCTGGATCCACTCTGTCTGGAAGGGGGTTATAAATATACATCCTCCTTCAGTTGGAGAAGGAAGAAGAGGATGCAGATGGGTGAGAACTGTTCCAGTGCAGCTCGCCTGGCGCATAATGAGATCAGAATGCAGGCAGGAATGTGTGGAGGAGTGGAGCTGGCAAGGATTCACCAGCCTGAATTATTCTAAGCCTATTCCATCCCTAATCAAACCGTATTGCCTTTTTTTTTAAAAAAAAAATTTTATTTTATTTTGGTGTGCAGAGGTGCTTTATGGAGCTGTTTCGGTTGGAACATAAAATTCAAGCTCTTTTTACTACAGGGGCAAATTCTAGTTGACAGGATATTGCTCTTTGGGTGAGTTTTTGGTGTGCTGGGCTTCTTATAGTATCCTTTGCTCTGGCTATTTCAGAGCACTTGGCATTTCCCTGCTATGTAGCCAATTTACTGGATGCTGGAAAGTATGAAATTGGATCTTTACAAAGACCCTGGATAATTTCTGATGCTAATATAAATCTAAAAAAAACCCCAACCCCAAACAGAAAAGGGGTGGGCAGAGCCATATCACATGAGTTATCCAGACTTGTTTACATCCTGATTTGCAAAAGATACAGTTGACCCCAGTGTAACATTGAAGTCTACACAGGGAGAGGAAGTACTATGTAAATTAGAGCAGCCAAAACAAAACAGGCAGACAGAAGCTGAGTGTACAGAACAAGCTGGGGAGGCACTCTGCAGACACTTTACTAGGGAGAAGAAATGTGCACAATTTAAAAAAAAAAATATTTCTGGGATACAAATGGATGTGAAAAAAACCTTTGCTAAGAAAAAATGGCCACACCCATTTTCCACAGTATAGGAACAATGTATTTTCCTGCACCAACTATGCCCTCCCAGGGAATCCCACCTTACAGAGGACCAGTTCAGAGTGCCCAGGGAAACCTCCTTGTGCCCAAGCTTTTTGGCTGCAATCTAAATGGGTTTTAAAGATGACAGTGGTGTCCTGAGGGCCCTGCCAGGGGACCAAAGCAATGCACACTGTCTAAAGGCTCTACATCATCCAGGAGTTCTGCAGCACCTCTGGGGTTGTGCAGAAGCTCTCCAGTCCTGCACTGGGACACGCTTGTGTAGCCGAGCCATAAAGAGACTGATAAAGAGGTCTAGAGGGAAAATAATGCCATTTTTGCAGTGAGCTAAAAATTCTCCACCCCACTTAAGTTTTAGCTGTCCCTAACTCTGTGCTTTCACTCCTGAGGCTGAGCCTCTCCACACTTTTGACACTGCCTGGTGCCTTCCTCTTGTGCCTTGGTGTCACCTGAGGGCTTCTGCTGGGAAGTGATGCATCATCACTTTCAGCTCCCCCACAGCATCTGGTGACCTCAGAAGCAGCACAAAGGAGGTCAGAGCATGGCACCTGGCACAGCACCAGCTGCAGGTTGGCACGGCAGCAGCTGAGTGTGCCTTGTGTCTGACCACAGCCCCACTGAGCTGCTCAGTGCACGTGGGTGCAGCTTTCTCACACTCTACCCTGTTAGGAGAGTGTTATTGCCTCTGCCTTCTTATTTGGAATTGATTTTAGGAGAGGGAAAGTGGTTCCCATGCAAACCCCTCTTGGATCTTGAACCCACAAAACTGTTAATCTCTGGATTTTAATCTCTGGATTTTAATCTCTGGCTGGAGGATGGAGTGCAGCAGTTGTGAGCAGTGTTTTAAGCCTGGTGGAGCACAATTGTTTAATCTGCTGCAGGCAGAGCCCAAGCCCAGTAGCAGTATGGTTTGTGCCAGCAGCAGGTTCACAACTAGCGAAGTTTAGGAGCAGCAATGAGGTAAAATGGGCTCAAAAAAGGGAATAACTCCATGCCCCTGGATTGCCAGTATCCTTCCCAAAATCTCCATTAAACAAATTCTGAGCTCCATTACTTTATTAAAGTGCCTGGGGAGAGCTCTTACCCACATGAGCATTGTCTGCTTCCAGGAACAGCAGGTTCTCTTTTGCTGGACATCACATTTCTTGCTGCTGAAGAAACCAGACTTGTTCATGGAGCAGTGCTGACCTGAGCTGTGCACAACTGCTTCATTCCTTGGCTCATCCTGGGCTCACAAGGGGCCAGGGTCTTCAAGCCTTTCCCAAGATGCTGTGAATGGTCCCCTTGGGGGTCAAGTGCAATTCATGAAGAACCCCAGTGCCAGAATTTGTTGGTGCTGTTGAGAAGTAAGAAGTATATTGTGCATAATGATGTCTGTGAACTTTTCATAGCCCTTGCTTGCCTGCTGTCTCCTACCAGCTACACAGACACAATATACACTGGTGCTTTTCTTGGTCAAAAAACTATCACTGTTTAAGTGTAAAATGACCTTTTGGTATGTGTATATATATATATATATATAAGCAAAATATGTTTCCTATGAACACTGATTGACATAAGAGTCTTCCTTTAAATGCAGAGATTTTAGTCATAGAAAGCTTCTGCAGCCTCTGAACTGTGTTTGTACAGAGGAAATTTGAAATAAAAAGTGTGAGAAGAGAAACAAATCATTTAAGGCAAAGGCAGGAAGGGAAGTTTAGGAAATATTAAGGCAATCAGAGTTGCCCTTTATTCCTTGCACTGCAGGTCTGTCAGTTTTCAGGGGTTTCAGCACAGGAAAAAATAATGGAATCAGAGAATGATTTGGGTTGGAAGAGACATTAAGGATCATCTGGTTATATCCCACTGCCATGGACAGAGACATCTCCCACTACACCACTGGTTACTACAGCCTGGCCTTGGACACTTCCAGGGATGAGGCAGCCAGAGATTCTCTGAGCAATCTGTGCCAGGGCCTCCTCACCCTCACAGGGGAGAATTCCTTCCTAATAACTGATCCAAAATCTTTTAGTTTGAAGGCATTCCCCCTTGTCATGTCACTACATGCCCTTCTCAAAGGTCCTTCTTCAGCTCTCTTGGAGCCTCTTTAGGCACTGGAAAGGGCTCTGAGGTCTCCCCAGAACCTTCCCTTCTCCAGGCTGAGGAATCCCAGCACTCAGCATGTCTTCACAGGAGAAGTGGTCAAACCCTCTGATCACCTCCATGGCCTCTCCTGGACTTGCTCCAAGGTCCTTGTCCTTCTTTTGTTGGCTGCCCCAGGGCTGGGTACATCACTGCAGCTGGGTCTCACTAGGGCAGAGCAGAGCAGAGCAGAGGGACAGAACCCCCTCCCTCCCCTGCTGCCCACATGGTTTTGAAAGGAGCCCAGGACAGAGCTGGATTTCTGGGCTGCCAGTGCACAGGGCTGGGTCACATTGGGCTTCTCATCCACCAACACCCCCAAGCCCTTCTCCAGGATGCTGTGAACCCATTCTCCACCCAGGCTGTTCTATTCCAGGGTGTGCTCATGGAGCACAAGCCCTGCTCCAGCTCTCACCTCCAGCTCTGCTCTGCAGCAGCAGGAAATGTGAAAGGAAGCCGGCTGGAAAGCAAACGTCTCTCTCCAGTGGAGACCACAAGGTTCAGCTAAGTCTGAAAATCTGGTTTTCAATTCATTCTCTCTTCAGATTTTGACCATGTGGGAAATGTTTATTCCTCCTTGCACAGAAATTTATGAAGTAAATGGGAAATGTATTTTCTTAGTATTTAATTTGCCTGGTGATTAGAAGAAATTAGTTTCAACCATTGAGCAGTTTAGCAAACCTCCATTAATTTTTATAAGGAAATACTTACCTGACTTTTTCTGTGAATTTATATGAAAAGAATAGCTACTAAATCTTCTCCCATCTGTGTGTTTTTGATAAGGATATTGCTAATGTGAATAATCAGAATCTGAATCCCAATTGAATGCTGATGTGTTAAGTGTAATGTAGCCTCTCCTTCATAAATAACAACTGGATTGTGGAGTTAAAAGTGCAATAGTGCAATGACAGTACCCAGAAGTGTTTTGGACAGAAAGTAAACTTATTTTCAGATTTTTGGAAGCCACCAGGCAGAACCAGGAATGTAATTCAGCATTTACTCAAGCATTTTGGTGTTTAAGCCATGTCGACCTGCAGTGCCTTTGGAAATCTGTTCCTTTCCTTTTCAAAGCATCAGTGAAGAATGGAACTTGTTGTATTCTCTTGGTTTTCAGACAGTGTTGAGGTAATTGACAGTGATAATGCTGTCACTGCTGAGCAAAAACCAAAAGACCTTTCTTTGAGTATGTGTGTAATGAAAAGCGTGATGTTTTCAAATGCTGAATGAGTCAATATTTCCCCAATGTTTTTCAGACACAGTATGATAAAGAAGTCTTTCAGATTACTGATTTCAGGTTTGTATTAATCTTTTTCATCACACTTTTATAAGTAAGGCTTTTGTTATTGCTTTCTTTTACTACACTGAACCAGTAATCTGATCTCACTTTTTGAGACTTAAGCATTGTTCTATAAATACAGCTTTGGGCTAGAAATTATTTTAATATTTGACAGTTTCCATATGATTTTCATTGTTTGTGCCCACCACTAAATTATCTCAAAACACTGTACCATGGCCAAAGGCTAAATTGGATCTCTCAGAGAACTGTTTAATTCTTGGGCAACATTTATTCATATATGATTTAATAAGACAGAACATGGACTAGATGAATGTAATTTGAAAAATGAAAGGAGAGCTAAAAAATTATTTGCTTTCCAGCCAAAAGGGAAAGGAGCATTTTTTTTTTTTTTTTTTTTTTGGACTGCCACCTTCTTTGCCTTGCCTGTGGCTCTTGTGGTATCCCAGTAAAGACATAATGGTGGTGACTCAGCCATGGGCAGTGTTCAGAACATCCCCATCAGATGAGCGCTGCATGAGCCCATTGCTCAGGAGTGCTGCTTATTGCACATCATCCCTGGGGCTGTGCTGGCAGGAGGTTGCATTGGAAATCAGGGATTTTTGTGGTGCAGCCTGCTCAGCCCCTCACTGAGGGGTAATGGGTGGCCCAAGTGCTGACAGGAATGATGTGGTATCTTATGGGTGGCCTGACCTTTTAACCTGATGGGGGAATCTAGAACACCATTAAAAATCAGAAATTAGGGATTCTAATTTGCAAGCTGATGCTGCAAGACTGTCTTTCCCCAGTAATAAATCAATTAATGAAGAGGAATGTAAGTTTTGTCTCAGTTTTGATGGGATTATGCCAACACTGCCACACTGACAGGTCCCCCAGAGCTGAGCTGTTGTTGAGCCAGGTGGTTCAGGGTCTGTCCAGGCTGGAGCTGGAGCAGCAAAGGTCTCAGTGTGGGCTGCAGAATCTATCTGAGATGCTGGGTAAGGGCTGTCCTAACAGCCCAGCATCCTACAGTGCAGCCCTTGTTGCTAGTGAGACCTATTTAGTGGAAAGAAACCTGGAAAAACCCTAAAAAACCTGCTCGCTCAGTGCAGCACAGGACAGATCTGTGCTGTGCTAGGTTTGCTTTGCACAGATATCCCTGTCTGCCAGTGTTATTATTGATGCTTTATATAAGATCACATACCCTAGTTTTTTATGGTTCTCCTGATGAGAAAGACTTTTAATATTCCATCATGTCTCCTGGTTTATTCTGTAGTTGCCCCTACACTTCTGCCCCATGACTGTGCCTGGGAGGCTGGAGCAGATCCACTGCCTTCCTTCCAGAAGAAACTGCGTGGTTACCTCTGTATAGGGGCAGCATGAGCAGGCAAACCCATAAAGAATTTAATTAGGTTAAGGATAAGGTTCAAAGGAGATATAAGCCTCTAAAATGTAGACATAAACAGAGCTTGCCATGGGGCATGTGTGTCCTTATGCTGCTGCTGAGGACACTGCAGAGGCAGCCACTGGCTTCTGTCTATAATTCCAAGCTGTGGGCTTGGATCATAGCTTTGTGACAAGCTCTAAACTCTGCTGTGCTCTGGATAATTTATAGATACTTTTTTTTTTTTTCCTCAAAACAATAAGGTTTCACTTTTACTTTGGACTTCATCTGAAATTGATGCTGACCATTAGTCATACCCTTTAAATGAATCTATAAATACAATCCAGACTGGAACTCTGCCCCCACCCGCCTGCCAGTTTACAACACGCTACAGAAAAAATGCTTCTCCAGCAAACTCTTGCTTCTTGCTAAGTAGTCTGACTCATGTTTTCTGGTTGGGAAAAGGGAGTGGCATCCTGCAAGGCTGCAAACCCTGTGCAGCTCCGTGTGACGCAGTGAGTGTGCAGGATGGAAAGGAAAATACAGGCTTTGTTTGCTTGGCTTTATGGCTGAAATGCAATTAATGGCAAATGGCTTCAAAATACGGATTATAAAGTCATTGTATAACTGAATCTTGTGTGTTTATAAAGAAGAAAAGTCGTGATATAACAATTTCATGTGTTTATAAGAAGACTTAAAATGCATTTTGAAAAGAAATTCAATGTAGGGCTATTAAAAAAAACCCACTTAAGTCTGATAACTGAAAAAGTGCAGACACATGGCAATATTCTTATAGTTTCCAGATTATTTTCATTCCAAGGTGTTTGGAATAGCATCATTTTTCTATTTTAAATTTTCTGGGGTTTTTTTGGAGTTATTCCTGCTTAATAATAATTTCCAAACTTTCTCAATGAGCGTGATCAAAATTTTAATAACTTAAATTTAATTAAATATTTAACCATCTCAGCAAAAAAAGTGTAAATTCTGTTGATACATTTTAATGGAAACAAAGCATTTGTGAAAATCCTCCTGTTTTATTGCAGTAATAGCAACATTTCTTTCCATTTTAGAGCTTATTTCTTTTTTTTGATAGAATTTTTATCCAATCTCTTGCTGCAAGAAAAAGATCCCAGAAATATGCAGGTCTTACTTTGTGTATCAATATGAAACCATCTGTAATTTCAAAGAAGTTAAACCAAGCCTTTACACTCAGGTTGCCAGATATTATCTGGTATAAAAAGCCCGATTGTTTCTTTGGGAGGCGTTATCATCCCCACAGATTACAGCAATCTTTATATACTTAGCAAGGAAAACCAACCCAAATAAAAAACAAACCAAGGCTCCAGGGGTACAAACTGGCCATTACTGGTCCAGTGCATTCCTTTTAAGCTTAAGCAAGCTGTGAGATGTTAAAAAATCATCATTTCCCTTCCCTCCCAGGAGATCCTTGGGGAAATCCAAGGATCTGCTGCAATCACTGAACTCTGCAGAGCCCAGCACAAGCTGCTAGCAGAGCAGGAGCAGGGACAGAGCAGTGTCCTGAGGATGCCTGGGGACCCTGGGGACATAAAGGTGGCACCATCTTCCCACCTTGGATCCCACGCTGCTCTTGGATTTGGTCTTGTTGCTTTGTAACCCCACTTTTGGGGCACAATATGAACCCAACACACAGTGCTAAGAGCGCAGTGCAATCCTTGGAAGGGAATAGGCTTCTCTTCTTGTGAGATGCTGCCTATTTTGCTCTGTTCCCCAGTGATGGGAACCTGTTTAAGCAGCAAGAAATCAATTCTCCTCCTTGTATTGAGTCACAACAGAAAGGGCATGGTAGAAGTTGTATGCACCACAAAGTTTTTCCTTAGTCTGAATGTTTAAAAATTCAATACAACAATTAATACATGTGAGATGGTAGAGAATCCACACAGAAATTTGGAGAATTTCACCAGAATTGTGGTGATTATGCATTTCCATGCATGTAGGTGTTATGATCTTGGACTACATGGTCACATTTTTTCCCTGACACTCTGCTTGCCAGAATACATAGGCTGGATGCACAAGGGAGACAAATTAAGATTGCATGTGCAGCTGTAAATGTGACATTTGGAAAGTCTGAAATAGAACAGAAGTAGCATTATTTTAATGTAGCTTTTTGTATGCATGCAAATAAGCTTGTGGCTTATGTTCATCTCCCAGGTGCTGAAGACTTTGATATTTGTTGCATTTAGTGGCTCTGTACTTGTCACTTCTAGAAATGGGGATGTGAAGCACAGTGGTGGAATGAGGATTACACTGAGGTAAGGTGTGTTCCACTGCACCTCAAGTCAAATTACTGTTGGTGTTTAAGACACATTAATTCATTACAAGTTTGGAAAGACAGGTGCTATTGATTGTCTGAGTAAGAATTTTCCCAGTTTTCTCTCTCCTGTCCTCATCTGTAATGGCCTGTCAGCTGAGGATCACTTTTAGGCAGCTCTGATGTGCGTTTGTAAAATTTGTTTGTAAAATTTGGTTAGTTATTCAAAGAATACCAGATTTTCTTTTATAGAAGAAGAGGTAGTTTTTAATAGGTTTTTACAAGTCAAATGGCAAAAATAGAATTAAGCTCATTCTGTGTGAGCTCACATTATATGAGCATCTTGAAAGGTGACCAGAACCACTCAGACATGGTGGCATCCAGCTCCTCTGTTTGTCTGTCAATATTTGAGTTACTGAACACCCCAAACTCATATGCACAAACCATCCTTGTGCTGAGGGGGTACACACAAAACCCTCATTCTGAATTCTGGTCTTTGAATGATAAAATAATCAACAAATATTACCCTGTTTTTTTGATAGTAGTATCTGAAGTTGGATTAGGCATTAATGTTTTTGAAGCAACTAATTTTGTAATTATTTCTCAGGAAGGCTTTTTAAAAGTCATTATGAAAAGTAAAGTCAAAGCCTTACTAACAATTTGCTTAAGATAACAAATATAGGTTATTTGTTAAAAATAGAGATTATGGGGTAGGTATGCAAAATGGTAGGCTTCTAGAAATGGACTTTTTTTTTGGCTCTGCTATTCTTAAATGGATGCCATTGACTTAATGGGAAGAAAAAGTGATAAGGAATGTGGTGGCTCCTGGGAAAGCTGAGATATGATCTGCTTTACTCCAAGCCACCAACCCTCAGGACAGATTTGCAAAGTGTTAGATGAGCTTGGAAGGCACCAGCCTGCGCTGGCATGGGGAAAAGAGAGATGTAGAAGATGCAGCTATGGGGTGTTTAACTTCAGGTCTTACAACTATTCTTGCTCACTTTCACCTGCACTGCTAATGAAGCTTTTGCATGTTCTGGAGCAGCCATAAATCTGTGCACAATCTGTTTCTGCTTCCTTCAGAACCTGATACTTCCCCTTTCATATCACCCAATGCAAGTTCAGTCAATATCCACCTTATTCTATTAAATGGGTTGCCAAGGTACGCATCAAGGCAATTATTTTACTGTTGTGATTGCTTTAAAAAGCACTTGCACCTGGAATATCCAGAAAATATGGAAATATTTTGCATCCACAATTATCACAACCATTGCTTAATTCCTTAATGAAGATAAAAATGGCTTATTCCACTACAAAAAGGGAAAAGAAAATTATCTGACCATATGGTGTCATCTCCACACAGAGAGTTTAAAACAGAGAGAAACTGTTTCTCATAGATATGACAAAAAGCAAAGACATTTTACCACAAAGTGATGACTTTTTTTGAAGAAGGTGCCCTTTATCCCAGAAACACCATAAGCATGACATGATGTGGCTGTTACCATGGCAACTAATTATTTTTTATTGAACAACAAGAATAAGCACAATAGCTCCACAAACCCAAGCATATCTTGGCAAGCAAGTTAAAATATCCCGAGGCATCATCAACATGTGCAGTTTGCATTTTTCTTTTCTTTCTTTTATTTTTCTTTTCTTTCAGAGGGTTTTTTGAAATTTTTTGAATACAAATATATTAGATCATGAGTCAGAAGATGTGTGCTACTTCTTCATCTGACCTCTTCCTTTACCAAAATCTCCTCTTGACACTGTTGTGCTACTGATGAGTCGTGGCCATTTAAGTTACAATGGGCAGCGTCCGCCTGGTTTTGCACCGGAATTGGTGATCTCACATTTTGAGAAGATGCCCCAGTAAGGAGTGAAAGGTTGACAATTTAGCTGACAGGAGAACGTGACAAGGAAAACGGAGCAGATGGGGCCCTTGAAAACACCATTCTTTAGAAGTGTGTGGAATCAATTTAATCCACAATAACAGTACAATGAAGAATCTTATTCTGTAATTGTGAGGCTGAAAGATGGTTTTGATCCAGATATTATTGATTTAGTTGACTGTGGGTAATAAAGTAATTCAGAAATTGTAGTGTCTGGTTCAGGCCTGGCTGAAGTCAACTGCACATTTTTTTATTTAGAGACCCTTCTAATAAATTTCAATGAACTTTAATGAACATCATCACACTCGATATGTGAGTGAAGGGTGATGTATGTTAAAAGTTGATGGAATTTTTGCTATGTTTGCACAAGATTGTCCAGATAGAGATTTAAGGAGAAAGTCCACAACACACTTCTTCATTTAACATCCAGAAGTGTGGGGGTCTGGATAAATTACTTCAAAAATACCAATGTTTTCAATAGCAAATATCAGTCAGTAAACATTCCCATCCAATGGTAGTTTACATGCATGTAACTCAGTCTCTATAATTCCCTATGCTAAATTCATGCTTTCACTCCTGTTATTGCAGACCATCTCAAAGGCAAGTATCATATAAGCCTCAGTAGCAGAATTACTGCTATAGTTTCAGTTATGCATGCAGGCTCATCTGAGGACAGATCATGTGTCCTGCCAAAGCCAAAACATTTCAAGAATTTTTCCATCTCCATTTGATAGATCAGAATGAAAGAAGAAAATCTCCATCTTGGTTCTTCCATTCAGGGTGACCTTATAACTGAATATCTCTGGGTTAATGCTAGCCTCAGCTTAGGAAAAAAAAAAACAACTTTCAACCACACATTCAACCTCAAATTCAATATTTTGGTTTGGTTCTGAGTCAGTTGTGTTAAACCAGTTAAGGTCAGATTGAGTCTGGGGAGGCTGCAAAATTACAGGATCAAATGACACATGATGTCCCGTGGAACTGAATTGCATTAGAGGTTGCATAAACACCATTAATATTGCTTAACATTGCTGTGGCATCCGAAGCAGTAAGAAATCAGAGTGAGTGCAATGGAGAGTCTCCATGTGTAGCAAAAGTACCTTTGTGTGATGGAGAATTGAACAAGACCTGCCAGGAAGGCTCGTGGTGCTCGTGTGCAGGGGGGTCTTGTTCAACAGCCCAGCCTGGATTAGGGGAAATGGCCTCTGAAAGGGACAGGACAGAATCCCCATTGTCAGGCTGTCACTGTCTTTTCACTGAAACACAAAAGAGAGAATTACTTGCTCAGTGCTGTTGAAGATTTAGTGGTTCTGCTTGTAGAGTTGGAAGTACCGATTTCAGTGTCCTGCAATAATTCTGATGGAGATGAATTAATTTTCATGGTCCAAAAATGTTTCTGAGAAGCTCTGTCCAGTTGTGCTAGTGAGAGTGCCTAAACCATAAGTTATTTATTCTCACTTTGGTTAAGCCCAGTATAGGAAGTTACTAATTTTAGTACTTAATCCCTAGAAAGTCACTAATGTTCTGCTGATGTGGATACAGTGGAGTAACCTCTGGAGAAGGGGAGAGGTGGGGTAATTTGTGACGTGTTAGAAATTCTCATATTCCTGTAGGATGAGGCACTGGAGCCTCATC
Source organism: Pycnonotus jocosus (assembly GCA_013400435.1). NCBI lineage: Eukaryota > Metazoa > Chordata > Aves > Passeriformes > Pycnonotidae > Pycnonotus > Pycnonotus jocosus. The sequence continues at coordinate 31,908 of VWYP01030900.1, read as the reverse complement.
AGTTTTGTCAGGTACTTAATTCTTCAGTTGGTGAGTATGTGTAGGTAGCACTGGGGTTTTCTCTGCTTCTGCTGAAGAAACTTCTCTCATCATCTTGGTGTATGAGGAGACTTGGCTGTGTAATTATCAGGGCAGAAAGTGAGACTGGAAGATAGTGCTAGCTCAAAAAATAAGGTGTTGACATCCTCTCCCCAAAGTAATTTTAAAATTTATGTGAATACTGGAATTTCCATTCACAACTACTTGTATTTATGTATGGTATCTTGAAGAAATACTGCTTATTAAGCAAGTACTTGGTTCTGTTAATCTGATTTGCTGTAGAAAATCCTGGAGTGTTAAAAACTGTTTTCAGAGAGATGCCTTGTTCCTTCTAAAAGCCATTGGTGGGATGATGGCCTGTGCACAAATGTGGGTTTCATTCATGAAATGTAGAACATTTGGCAGACTGACACAGCAGGCAGGAGAAGTGTCATTCTGGGATGACAGACTATAAAGATAAACAAGCCTTTGTGGAATTTGCAGTGAAAAGGGATCATTTATTAGCAGGATACGTGCTTTCCCAAGCTTTTGTGTTTTCTTTCTGGCACTCTTCTCCAGGTCCTCTAGACACCATGAGCAGAGCAATGCCTGGAGGAGCCTTTGAGAGCTGAGACAGTGGGAGACAGGGCTGAGATGATCCCTCTCACTGCACAGATACACACCAGCTGAGAATGTGATCCTAACTGTGGATTGAGTTGGCCATAGCTCCAAAAGAAATTTATTTTTATCATTGAAATAAAGGCGTGTGGGCAGGAGATGCCGATGAGTTCACATTCCTCACCCAGCACTCGTGAATGGAGCTGATCTCTCTTCAAACATCAAGGCAAGAGCAATTGACTCTCAGACAAGTGCATGTGGTGGGTCAGACTGCCATTGACTTCTCCACTTTCCTAACATGATTATAATCTATCCAGGAGTGGGATGCTGACAGCATTTTTCTCATTGTTGCTGTTGGAGGACAAGGACAATGGGCAGCAAATCAGAAGTTCAGGGCAGATCAGTTATGTTATGTTTAAACATCATTTTGAAATGAAATATAACGTGACATAATGTTATAAGGAAACAGATTTGAATGCCCAGGCACCTTTATACCAGTGCAGACAGTGATGGGGCCTTGGAGGAATAGAATATTATATTGTGTTTATTCCCTACTCAATATTCTCTTACAGTATTGTAAGTTTAAAGGTGCTTTTGATGTCAATGAGAATCACGCCCTGAGAATTTTTTGTTGATGATTTTCTTCAGCATTTTCTCCCCTACTGAATTTCTGGGAATGCAGTATGCAGTGCTGTGCTACGTACAGCTGACCTTCTTACAGATCAGTACCTGCCTTTGTATTTACCAGAAGGAATACTTGACTTTATCACACAGGTTTTTGCTGAGAGATTTCATCCTGTAGCTAGGTGACATGAACTTCATATCACTTGCAATCAGCATAAGAAAACATTAAGGGGAAAATAGTGTCTGCCATTTCCTAGAGGACCAACAATTATTGAGACCAAGGTCTATGATATAGTTGGATTTGTCAGATGAGAAATATCAAGGCATATAGAAAGAGTTATGAAGCTGTGTTCCTAAAAATGTAAGTGGTATGTTGGGAATTACAGCTGGAAGGCTAAAAATGGCCTTTTTTCATACTACTCTTTTAACCAGAACTACATCTGAGTGCATACAAAAGAAGCAAACTCAAACAGGAATCATATAAGTTGTAAGTAAAATAATAATATAGTATTTCTTCAATGGTATACATTCCCTCGCCTCTCTCCTCCCAGGCTGGAAATCTTCCTTTACCATAAATTTCTGTGCCATCCAAAGAATTCTAGTTAGGAAGTAGCATTAAAGGCTGTAGCTGAAGTGTCGCAAAAGGCACAGGTGTCAATTTTGGCATGTAAAAATTTCCATCTAGTTGAAAATTCTGCTGACTATCACAGCTCAGACCTGCTCTGCTGAAATCACTTTGTGGATGAGTCTATACTGGAGTGCAATGGAAAATACATAAATTAATGCTAACTTAGTTCCTCCTATCCCAGCACTCCAGGTATGGAGCCACTTTTCACCAGGTACCTAATGAGCTGGCACTGAGCTCCTGGCTGCTGCAGGCAGTGCGCTGTGCAGGCATTACCCACATCACTGAGTGTTGATTCAGAAAACTGCATCCTTGCAGGAGCAGTGGGGGTTGGAGGCTGTATCTTTTGACAGCCATGTATCTTCTGAAGCAAACCCCCAAACAGAGGAAACTGTTGATTATCTGCAGAAGAGGCATTTTCTGGCAGGGAAGGAGCTCTTCGTGCTCTCTGACTTAAAAGCTCCACCAAAGCCTTCAGTTTTCTTTAGATGTCTATAAAGTAGCCCTTCTGGGCCCATATGTGATGTGAAACTACACTCCCAATTGTTTCTGATAAAGGCATTGAGTGCCCTGCAGCAAAAAAAATTGAACTGGCAGGCAAATCTCACGTTGTTAGCACTTGCTTTAATTTTCAAGAACAATAATTAGGCACTCAGATACCGGGGCGATGACTGTTCCAATCTGAATAAAGCAGCACAATGAACTGCCTCAGCAGCGTGTTTTGAAGCAGTAGCTTTTCCTCCTACCCTTTGCCTCCTACTCTGAGGTTTGTAGGAGATCCCATGCATATTACAGCAGAAGTGTGGAATGCACTGACTGCACTGTGGGGATTTTCTCACCGGCGGCCAAAGGGTTTTTATTTCCCAAGCACACTTCAGTGGCAACACATGAGGACTATAGTGAAAGAAAATGTTTTGCCTTTTATCTGAACTTCAGCTGGACTCAAAGCAGTGAAAGATGCTGAGCAGTCTCGTGTTAGCCTTGTAGAGCTCTTGACCCTGTGCTTAGGAGGCAAATTTGTGTGCAGTCCCTTTGAGAGCAGTGGCACTTGCACATCCACACCTTGCAGCATCTTGGCCAGTGCTCTTCACCCAAACCAGATCAGCCCTTTGGCTTGTGACTGCCTGTGCTATTGCAGAAATAGAGGTAGGAAAACCCACCTCAGCTGGTTCATGTGTCACTGAGTGCAGGAATGAGCTGCTCTCTGCAGGAGGGACCTGTGACACTGAGCAGTGTGAATGGTGGCACCAGCTCAGGGTCTTTCCAGAGGTGACTCACTGAGCCACTCACACCTTTAGTCTTTTCCTGCAGAGTCTTCTTGTGCTGGGCATTATATGGGGTTATATTCACATGGAAAGATATGCCCTTTCCATAAGGCTCCTTAAGAACCAGACCAAGAAGGTTATACCTGATTAATTTAAAGGTGATTATCATAATCTGTAATACTGTTCTTGGGCTGCAGACATTGCAAGGACAAATGACAGCAGAATTTGACATGAGAACTGTGGTTTACAGGTACTATAGTATTAAAGTGGAATGTCATTTATCAGAGCAACCCTCAGAAGGAGCTTCCAAATCACAATATTTGCAGGAGCAGCAGCACAGTGTGCTGCACTCTGTGTGTGAAGGTGCAGGGCTCACGTGCTCATCACCCTTCTCACCTCTTCATGCCATACTGAGTAGAGTCTCACTGCAATAACCACATTTAAGTATTGACACCTCCCCTCTGGCCTTGTCCCCACAGAGCAGTGAGAGGCTGCTCCTTCCCCATCCTCAGGACTGACTGGTCTGGTGGGTTAAGATGCACATTCCTCATTTCAGACACACTCTGGAGCTGCCCTTTCTCTGCAAAACACAGCAAGCAGCAGTGGGTCCATTAGGAATATTTGAGTCTTTTGCATCTCCTCAGTCTCCTCTGAGCTGAGCAGGAACACAGAGGGAGTTGATGGGCTTGGCTGTGCAGAGCACAAGGTCATACGCAGGAGTTGGTGATTTAATGTTCATTTAGTGTTAATCCTGCAACTCATTAGAGAATACACAACAGTTGCTGCACATTTTTGAAAGTCAGATATATTTACAAATGCACACATATTAAAAAAATACATTATTGCATTAGTTTCATCTAAAAGTATTGAACATTTTGTGCAAAACACTAAAGGAGGTTATGAAAGGAATCATTAGTGTCCTTGTGGTGCTGAAGCATTTCTTAGCATCTACTATTTTAAGCATTACAAAGGGTCAAGAGAAGAGCTCAGGATCAGCTGTATGCTGAGAATTTTTTTGGCAGGATGGAGATGACTGAACACTTTAGCTAAGAAAGGAAGATGGGAGGGTCAACATGAGAAATTGGAAATGACATATCTGGGCAGCCTTAATGAGACACATGCAGGCATGGGTCAATTCTCTTGATGACATATCAGGCTCAGAATCACATGAATCCAAACCCCTGTGTATATTGGTTGTGAGTGTGGAGCTTTAGATGGAGTTTAATTCCAGTTTAGCAACTTTTGGAGCATTGAAGAATGAGGCAGCAGTTCATGTTATTCTGTAAACCTGGAATGGACTAAACAATTGAGTCAGTACATCACATTAGTGTTTCCATGTATATACAACATGAATGTGCATGTGAATGTGTGTTTTTATGTGTACATGCACCTGTAGCCATGGTTATGTCATCATCTCTCTGCAATATCTGCATGAGTTATTCAATGACATAATTTAATTAGATCAGCTCTGACTTTCACTAATATGTCTGGGGTTTTTTTATGTGACATGGTACAATAATAAAACATAAAAACAATCTGAGACCATAAAAATGCAAAGATCTTTATAAATTAACAGAAGAAGATGAAGAAGACATATGCTTTGATCAATTTACTTACAGTTTTTTTCACACTTTGAAGAAAATAGGCAAAAGACAGTGAGAACAGAAATGCAAACTCTTGGAGGCTGCAATTGTAGTTAATATCCACAAAATCCTCTCATTTCAGTGCCTACTAAAATGTTATAGGCTACTATGGTTTTAGTCATCAGTGGATTTTATAGACCCTCTTAATGCTGTGCAAACCTTTTACAATGAATAAGCAATTATCAGCCTGTTAAGGAAGTTGCACAATGCTGCAGACTTTGACAGTTGACTCATTTTGTAGACAAATATGTTGTCAGCCATTAGGTGTAGCTCCTGGAGAGATTTCTTTGGAGATGACTACAAATCAGTACTCAGAACAGGGAAATTCACCCCCTTATAGACTGAGATTTAACACCAAACAAGCTCTATCAGTGATCAAAAGGTGCATCTGCTCTTTGAAAGGCAAAGTTTAGTGCTCCATGAATTCAAACAGCATCACTCAAATGATCTATGGGATCAATATTACAATAAGCAATTGTCAGTTCTGCCACTGCTGCATTGAGTACTTGAAAGTCATTAGTTTTAAGGGGTTCCACTGGCAACGTAGGGTCGATGTGCATTGATATGTTTTCTCTAATCAATAGTGTGGGCAATAGTCAATCTTCTTAGCTGATAAGCACATCTGCAAGTTGAAATCAGATTATTACTATTAGTTCTAGTGTATAAGATACCACATTTTACAGAAAGTAGGTCTATGTCTGAAGGATAATGATAAAAGCAGTAGAAAGAGAGGGAGGTTTACTTGACATATTTATTCTTTCTTTTGCTAAGGATAGATTTTGCAGGGCAGTAGCAGATCTTCCCTCACAGACTCCAAGCAATAGAACAATTATTAGAAAGAGTGGCTCTTGTGTAATTCAGAAAGAAAATAGCAGCAAATAAAAAAAGCAGCAGGAAACTCCATGTGGGGAAAAATGCCTTGTGTTGTTGATCCAGTGAAGTGTTTCCTTCATGCTCTTACATAGTTTTGTTTATTTTGGGAGCACTGTTCCCCAAAGTGGCTAAAACCCCTCTGCAGCCCATCTGTGCAATCCCAGAGCAACTCTGCCAGGGGCAGGAGAGCCAGACTCTGCTCTGGGCATCCACAGGGCTCTGGGGGCACAGAGCCCAGCCAGTCTGCCCAGCTGAGCAGCAGCTTGTGGGGCTCTTGGTGGTTTCCCCCACTCCTCAGTCAGACTGGAAATACCTCCAGTTGTTCTTGGCAGTTCAATGTGTCCCTTGGCTGCAGCTGTAAGTCTCTGTTTTACTTCTGATTCCTCCTCTGACCAGCCTGGCCAGGCTTTGCTGCCTGTATTTGATCTCTCCTGCAAATCCTGCTTGTTGTACCTGCACCCAGGCTTCCCAACCCTTCCCTTGGCTTCTCAGCATGCTTTCTACTCACCCTTTGGCTCCCTAGTTTTGGGTTTCTTGGCTCAAAATGTGATCATTTCTGTTTAAAATCTTGGCTGAGGCAAACACCTTTCTTTTGGTCTTCTCTGGGTTTAGGTAGAGGCAGATCTCCCTGTTGTCTGCACTTGATTCCAAACCCTGGCTCTGACCTGCAGGCCCCCACGTGCTGCCTGTCAGTCCATTTTCAGTAGGATCAGTTGGGTTTATGTGTGGGGACACAAAAAAAGGGATGTGTCTGCCTGAAGCTCGATTTGAGTTTGTTGTGATGGCTGGATACTTAACATGGTCCATCCACGGTTATGCCTTTGCTGCTTGTCTTTTATGGTCCTTGTGAATAAAACATAGTTTATGTTTTCCTAACACTGTCAATCCTGCACTCACAAACACACATATCTCTTGCTGATCAGGATCAGCTGTGGTTTAAATTCAGTCAGTAGCACTTCAGGGAAAATATTTCCGTGTTCCTTTAAAGTGAGAAATGATTTTTCATATTGATTTGTATTCTGAGACTTAATATAACATCCTATAACAAAAAAATATCTAGGATTCCTTCCCTTCTGCATGTGTAGGCCCATATTTTCAGTAGGACAACCTTCATTTGGAGGTTGGACTTGATGATCTTGGAGGTCTTTTCCAGCCTTAATGATTCTATATGATAACATGGGCAAGGAAAGCACAGGAAGAAGCAGAGAATGAGGTGATCTCAAACAGCATCACCCCCACATCCTGCAATGACGAGGATTAATCACCCAGCAGTGAATGTCTCCTACAGCAATGATAAAACTTGATCACTATTTCAAGTTACATACAGGTGATGTGTGGGAGTTGTGCTGATGTTGCCCACAGGTGGCTGTGTCCATCTACCTGAGCTTGACTGGAAGAGCAGAAGGAGCTGGGCAGGTCCTCTGGTGTGGTGGCAGTGCAGGTTGTCCTTGGCTGCCACCAGGTGTCAGAGGCCTCCCAGGAGGGTGTTCTGGTCTCTACACACCATTAGGACAGGGTAGATTTGCTTCATGGAGATCATGGGCGCTGCATCCCTGTGGTAACAAACCCTCCCACTGATTTGATGCTCTGAGGAGCTGCATTTCCTACAGACCCGAAGATGATGTTTATGGAAATGTGTGGTTTTGGTGCTGAAGCTCTCAATCTTGATCCTTACGAGTCCCTTCCAGTCTGAGATATTCCATGGCTCCATGATCTCTGGCACTGAGCAGGGTGGCAGCTGTAGCAGGGGACTGCAGCAGGGCTGTGCTCCATGCTCCAGTCAGAGGAGGTGACCTGCCATGTGTGACACCAAATACATGAGAATAACCAATGACTGCATCTAAAAATGAGTCATCCATAAGCAGAGGTATGATGTGGTAAATTCTAAGGAAAAACATGTTCCCTGTAGACACAAATTAAGATGTTTTACTCTGGCTCTGTGTCACTGTTGTTGTTTTTGTTTTTTACTTGAGCAAGAGACTGTTCTGAATCAGACTGTAATTTGCAAATGTGTTTCCAATTCCCCTGGTGAACATAGCAGTGTGTATATAAATAGATTCTTACTATGGAACAGAATGCCAACATGTAACCCAAATCCTTGCATTTAGGCTTTACATCTCATTTTCAGATGTTCACTTTCCTAGGATGTATTTTTTCTTAATGGAATAACTTCATAGTCTTAATAATTCTGACATTAAATGAATCCAGAGAACTTCTCATGTATGCTGAGTACAGTGGTTCTAAGGAATGACATTTGGATTTGGTTGAAGTTTCATAATATAAAACAATAACTCAGAGCTGAAAAATCCTGCAAATAAAGAAAAATGTAGTACTTTGAAATGTAATTCGATTACATACAAGTAAAATGCCAATGCTATGTTACATTACCAAATTAAGTTTACTGGATTTACCAGCATGAACTGGAATTGCACAGCCAACTTCAGAAGTGGGCAGAGCAGCAATTTCAAGCTCTGCTGGATTAAGTGTAGGGGTTTCAAAACCTGTCACTCCCTTTGTCCCACTCCTGCCTCTCCAGGTGTCCACGTGTCACCCGTGGTGGTTCAAGTACCCCTCTGGGCAATAAACTGTGCCAGCTCAAGCATAACTACATCCCATTAGGCTGCCATTAACCTCTGGCAGAAGGATGAGGCAGAGACCTAGAAACACTTTCATTTAATCTGCCATTCCTAAATCCACTAGAGCTTGACTCACAGAGATCTTTTATCTTCCTCTGCCCTTAGGAAGGAATCTAAGCACACCTAGGATGAAGACCTGAGCATATGGATGCTTAGGTCTGTGCAGGTCAGACTGAGATTGAACAGATATGATAAAATATGTAGAGAGACAAGAGTTTTGTGGATGAAATGTGCAGTAGCTTCCAGAATCCAATGATCCTGATAGACTCTTTGCAACAGATTGCAGTGTTTTTTAAATCTAATCTTGTGAGTATGTTTTTTTTATTCACTATAAAATGGTCCAGAAAGAAAATATAGAGTTTTGTGCCAAGCCACCTGCATATATTTAAAAGTGAGGGCATAATGACCCATACTTATTCATACCATAAGAAGTAGTTAATGCTTCATCAAGGCAAATATTTGAGCTTAACGATCTATGAAAATATTTTTTATCAGGATAAACTGGATGCATGAATATCTTACTATGAAAAAAGAAAAATTCTTGCCAGAGACTGGTGAAACTATGAATTGTAAGTGTTCAGGGTAACACTTCTGTGAACTAACAGATAAGGAATCTTGAAAAACTAGGAGCTGAGAATAAATAAAAAAATCAATGGCTTAATCTGAAAACCATTTTTGTGTGTTGTTAGAATCAGACCAAATTTTTCTGTGTTTGCCTTTACAGTACTACCAGCTTTCACACTTTTATACTGAGTGATGAATATTTGTGGAAGCTCACTCTTTACTTAAAAATCTTAGCTTTCATTTCAGAAAACAGATCTATAGCTGGATAAAAAAGGCTTTTAAATATACCAGCATTTATACAAAAAACATGTAGAACCACATAACAACGCTAGACCAGCCATATCTTTTTTGTAATGCACTAATTCATATCAAAAACTTGTTATTAAACGAACAAGACCAAGATAGCATCAATTATTCCTGAGGATTATGTCCAGGTGCTGTAACCAAATCATGTTTGATATCTGGAGAAGCTGAGTGTGAGCTGGGAATCTAAATGGAGCCTGTGCTTTGTAGTGAAGGTGAAGGAGAGGAAAGTGGAGATTTTAAGGCACACAGCATCCCAACCAAGTGAGCATGGGATCAAAGTCCACCTGAAAATGAGGAAATAGAAATTCCTGTGAGACACCCAAGCAGTGTGAATGGCAAGAGCAGAATGAGGGCAAGGCCAAAGAGAGGCACCCACAACATTTCTGAGTTCATCTCATGCTTTGGAGGGGTTTGGTTTGTGGTTCTTCGTGGGTGATTTGTGATTTGTGTACATGGCAGTGCTGTAGTTATGAGAAAAGTTACATTGTCCTCCAAGTAAATATATGTGTAAATTTTCTTATGGGATTACACTAAGCACTACACAATAGCTTATTTCAACAACAGCTAGAACAGCTCCCCATACAGAAACTATTCTCTTCAAATAATGGCCCTTTATTGTATTTGCCTTAGACTGGTTTGGAAACAGCCAGAAATTTCTTTTGTCTAAATATTTTTGTCACTGCTTATTTTCTGTGTGGCATAACATGTCTGGAAGATTAATGTTTATCTTCTGAATGTCCATTATCAATTCTAAATCTGAATGGCACATGCACAACAATTTGTCCCTGCCTATGGCAGCAGATTGTCAAGCAGAATTATAAAGTATTGCACTATCTCCCATGGTAAAAGCTATTCTACTGTTTAGGTGGAATTATTTGATTAGTTCAGGAAACTAATAGCTCATAAATAATTGAAGTCTAAACTCAACCCTTCAATTGGATAAGGTTCAACACCATGAGAAATTGTATGTGCTTCAGTTTTGTTGCTGAGGGCTTGAAAATATACTGTGTAGGTATCAAAGAGCTGTCAAGCAAGATTTCTAACAGGTTGAGTGCATTGAGAAAAGAGTTAGTTAAAATCTAAGCATGAGTGATAGTGTTTGCATAGTAAAGCAGAGATTATGGCACTGCTGGACTGTAAGGAGATGACTGATGTTATACTGAGCCAATAATGCTTATGAAGCTTGAGAAAATGTACAACACAAATTATTTTTCTCTCTTGAAAATGGCATTTGAAATCTACTCAGAGGAACTGAATTGGTTCCCACTTGAAGCCCTGCAGGGGAAAAAACACATGCCAAAGGCAGACTAGAGGGAAGCATATTGTTTGCAAATATTTTACTGCTCCTCAGCTGGGCTTTCAGCACACACTGGAGCTATGTGGATGGGAGGCTGCTCTGGGTCCTTCTTGGGTCTTCAGGGTATCCATTTGGCATTTCTGATCTGGACTGTGGGGACAGGTTTCTTGTCACTCAAACACGGGTGTGTTTGAAAGCCAGTGTGCCTTGGTTAGAAAATTCTGGGTGATTAAGAGAGAAACTCCTAATGAAGATGTGTGACACTCAGCACCCTTATATTCTTAGAAAGGTGGCGTGCAAAACCATCAGATGGGGTGTAGACTTTGTCTCACATATTTTTATAAACCAGACATTGTTAGCAGGACTAGAGAAAATATTATATGCAAAGCATTTATGTCACCGAATATCCAGTGATATGTGGGCTTCTATAAAGAAACCACCCAGATGGTGCCATTAGAGAAAAGTTTTGGAGTGCCTGGTGTGTATTGAGGCCCATCTGGTGTCCTCAGAAGTGCTGATTCCTTCACTTCAGATGCGTAGTGGGTAAGCCATGCCTTTGAACATTATAGTCTGAAAAGAGAGAAGAGAGAACTTTTGTCTCCTGAATTCTGGTTTTGAAAAGAGTATTTTAAGTCAAGAATTCTTCTTTGGGAGACCACAATATGTGAGAGTCATAATATCAGACAGTTTGAGTTGGGTGCAGATATTCTTGGCGTGTCACTAATCTCAGAGCCTTAACTATGTCATGGAGCTGAAGAGTCAGTGTAGGAACTTTCCAATAATCTGTGCCAGAAAATTTATTTCAGATAGACTTGTAAGGACTCAGTAGGGGTCCAGTTTTAGATAGCCTTAAAACCTGACCTTTAAAAGGTGATATTCCAGACACCTTCAGTAATTGTGCCTCTGGAAAACTTTATTCCTGCATCTCTACAGTTCTGCAGCTTGTGATCACCTAATTTATTTTGGTGGGATTTGAAGTCTACTACCATTTGTTTGTGTGAGTTTCTGGTTGTCTGATTTCTTGGTAAATCCTGCAACACTAAATTGCTCTTCCTTACCTCTGAGAATGTTGCCACGTTCTCACCACCTGCCTTTGAGTAACAATTGCTCCATAACTATTCTGAAAACAAAGATGTTGTCAAGATAAAAGTATTTTGGAGGATTTTTTTTTTTTTTTTTTGCCTTTGGCATTTGTTTTATATTTGTGTTCTTCTTGGGTAATTGGAAAAATCTCTTTGCAGTATATTTTTGGATTAGTTATACTTTTTCTTACAATTTCTTCAATTCTTAATTAAAAATGCTAGATGGTGATAATAAATAACAAGGAAAATCAATATCAAGTTGAACTATTTTAGGCTCATTAGTACACATTCAATTAGGTAGTCTGTATTATGGGTAAAGGACAAAAATATTTATTTGGAGTAAAGGCACTTCAGTGAAAGGAAGATTTAATTTTTAATATCTCAAAAGAAATATGCACCATTTTTACTTTTATTTCCATTATGGCAAATGTAGGTAATCCAATCTCTTCTGGAGTTAGAACAAGCCATTCCTATCTCCCCTTATTCACTCCCAAATAAAGCAGCAGACAATCAAATCTTTCCTCCACAGCCCATTTAGTGTGCCAAAAATATTGCCTACTTGCAAACACAAGTGTCATCAGAAGGATTATTTCTGAAGGAAAAATGAAGTACTGGTGCCTATTAAAACACTTTAATGGAAACTGCAAGCAATGGAATAAGAAGACTTAATTTTGTTTTCAAGTTTTGGCCTGGAGCCTCCCTTTTATAATTGTTCTCCTGGATTGTACATGTAGAAACAGGAATGCAGCAAGGATTTATCCTCACCTTGAGTTTCTTCATCCCCTTTCAGATGTGGAGGTAAGGCCATCATCACCATGCCAGAGCCTTTGCGTGGCTTGGGAAGGCTGAAATAGGAGATAAAAGGTTGTTAAATATCCCATATCTGGTGCCTGGAGCACCGACTGGGATTTAGTGCATGGCTTTAAGGTTGTGTGGGAGGAAGGGGAGCAGCTGCAGAGACAAAGCTGGTGCCTGCAGCATGGCTGAGACCTCCCTTGGGAGAAGCATCATCCTCTTACCTCCATCCTGCCCTCACTGAGATCTCTTCCTCCTCCTACCCTGGGAAAGAGAGACAGCTATGGGGCACTCAGAGGGAATGGTGGAAACCAGCATGGTGAAAGTAAGACCTTTTGTTCCCCCAAATATCACTGAAACCTTATATAAGCAGACAAACTAATCCTGAATGTGTATCAGAAAAAATGCGAGTTAGGTAATGCTTTGGAAGGCCTGTCAGGAATTTTGTTTCAGAGCTCTTTGTGAGTAACTCAGCGGGATCAGATGCTGTATCTCCATGTGATAACATACTGCCAATGTCCAGAGAGGTATTTCTGCCCAGAACTAAGCTGCCAGGAAGTCTGAAGGAGAATACCCTTCCAAATGGCGCAGGAGTTTGTTATTTATTCATACAGATCTGCACAAAAAGTGAACATTGTGTCCTTGTTCTGAGGGCCTGGATCAGGAATTTTTTACAAGAATCAAGTACCTGATGCATAAATGAAAAATACACAAATCCTCGTTTGCAAATGGTGTTGGACAAACATAGTTTACAATAAACAATTAGTTTTTCAGGGACCATAGCAGCAGTAGGAAAAATTGTTGCCCTCTCCGTGCACATTAATGTGATGTATTCTAAATACTGTAAGTGAGCAGGAGGCTCTATTCTGCTCAACAAATAGAGAATGGATACCTTGATACATAGAGGAATGGACAAGTACCTCAGAAGGTGGCTTCTGATCACCCATGAATGCTTTATGACCTGCATAGTGCAAGGACTATCAGTATGGCCCTTAATAGCTGCCCTGGGAAGTGTGCACACTCACTGCCAAACCCATCTGTGTGCTGCTCCCTGATAGGAAAGATGAATGTCAGTGGTTTACCCTCTGCACAATCTGATCTGGGCAGGGCTTCAGCCAGCAACTGCCAGCCAAGAGCGAGCTGCTCACACCAGTCTGCAGCACTGGAGCCTTTTTTACCATGCAAATAATTACTGTAAATTAAGAGACCTATTACCATGTGAGAAATCACTTTGAACCCAAGCTATGGCATTTTACAAAGGCCAGATTTGAATAGCATGCATAATCAGTTTGGCTGATTAATTAGTTAATACTGATAGAGAGTAAGAATGTGACGGAGCTGCTTTCCAGTGATACTAAGACCCTTTTAGATCAGTTTTTTTGGCAGGAAATTATTGCTCAAAGTTGTTAGAAACCACTCCAAGCATGTCTCTGTGTGTTCATACAGCTGCCATTCTTCAGCATGTTAAACAAATACTGTAAAAATATCTGCAAATACTGATTCAGGTTCAGGTCCATGTTTTGTGTTGTCTTCCATGAATACAATTGAAATGTAAAATCAGCATATTCATGGAAAGCTCTTGCACACTCAAATGTTTGTGGAGATGGGGTTGTAAATTTGCACAAATAACGATGGGGAAAGATTTGTACTTGTGTGCTTGAAGGTGTGTCAAGGTTCCTGTCTTCTTGCAAATTTGTCTGGGTGGATTTTAAGGGTATGCTTTCAAAAACCACATGAAAATTTTGTCTTTAAGTTTGCTTTCTGTGAATGTAGTATTTGCATTTGGAAACAGACTCCAAAGCTGAGCCAAGTGTATTGCAGAGCTCTCCCCAACTGTGTGGTATAATAACAACTTGGCTGTTGTAATGGTCAGAGATAATGAGGGACTTAAAAAAAAAGTTGAAGGTATTAATAAATAACACTTAGATTTATCAGCCTTTGGTTACTTCCATTTCTGAAAGAAATGAGTTGCATAGAGTGAGATCAATGCTGATTTATTTTTGGAATTATAATGTGTTACAATTCAAGATCAGATTAGGGTCAATTTACACTAAGTCTGCTTTGAAACTATTATATAAGCAAGCCAGAGTAGGTCACTATGTCCTGCTCTGCATACAAAAAGCTCCCAGACTCAGTGTCTATAAATAAAGATCAAGCTAAACCAGACAAGCAGCTTGAGTCCAATATTGGGAAGATCATTTTGTGCTACCTTCTGTAAATAATTACGTTGGAGTCCAAGTGAGAAGGGAGAGCACACTATCATCTGGTGTGCACCACGCACGGAGAGAGAACAAGATTATCTTTTGGCATTAATATCAGCATTAATAAATAACCATTCCTAGCTCTTAGCAAACTCCAAGACTAAAATATGAGCCAGAAGAGTGGGTGATGTTCAGTTTTTATTTACCCGTCCGCTTACCTATCATATTTTGTGTTGCAGTGTCAGAAGACAAAATAGCATGGCAGGCTTTACTTGTGAGATGCTGTTGCCCTAGTTACCAGCCTCATATCAGGGTTAAGGTTGACAGTGTGGGCTCACTCCTTAATCTCAGCTCAGGTTGCTCACAAGGGAAGAGGCTTTAATGTTAACTGAGCCTGTCTTTGGCTTGGGGAGCTGGGCCTTTAACAATGCACCGGGGAGTGTTTCTTCTTTGCGGCTGTCACAGCCTGTCTGGGGACTGGGAAAGGGAATGGTGGCATGGGGGAGGGCAGACCTGGCTGCTTGGAGCCTCATTAAATGATGGAGGAGGGGATTATTGGTGGGAGCAGGGCTGTGGGCTCAGGCAGCCCTCGGAGGAGCCCTTTGTGCTGTGCAGCCTGGCAGAGGACAGGTTTTTGTTACAACCCCCTTGCAGGCAGCTGGGATAGCATTGCCCCATGGTGGGTGCTGTGTGGCCCTGGAGAGTTTCACTGCGCTTGGAGTAACAGAAGAAGGTGCAGAGTTTGGCTTGGGATGGCAGGTGTATGCAAATGTCCTCTACCTGCTTTGAAGTGCTGAAGGAAAGGATGAATTAATGAGCTGGTTCCACTGCCAGCTCTAACAGTCAGGAATGGTTCAGGCTAAAATTTTTATCCTGGGTAGTCACCTGCTCTGCTGGAATTAACTCTGGAATTACCTGTCTTAGCTCTCAGGCTAGCTCCTCTTCCTGCCTACAGATCTCTGGTTCTTACTTGCCACCCAAAATCTTGGATAATCTAAGACACTAAATCTAAGACATTAAAGTGTGTTGTTGGGACTGAACATCTGGTCCTGACCTGCCATGAGGTGTTCTTCATCTATTCTTGTAGGGGCCTGACCTGGATGACTTTCTCAGTGACCATATATCACTGTGATTTGATCAGCTTTGTCCCAAAATACACTGGAAAATGCTGTATTGTTTAAAAGTCAGCAAAGGAGAGCAGGCATCCCAACACAAACCCTTCTTTTAGCCTTAGCCTAGTGACTAAGCCATGGTCAGGCTGCTGGAGCTTGTGTTTGGGTACCTCCTTTGCCTGTGGAAGTTGGGATTTGTGTCTCACCTTCCCTAGGTATTAAAGTTCTTAAACCATACCATGCTGGAGGGGACAGTATAGGAATTTAACTGAGAAAGGAAAAAAAATTTCCAAATTTTAGGGACAAATGGTCTTAGCAGGGAAAGGCATAAGAATGGCTAGAAAGCATGAATTCCCTGCTGGGCTGGGCTGCCAGGTCTTTCCTCTGGTACAATTTGGTACAAAGGATCCTTTGTATTCTCATCTATGAAGCCATTAGTGCTCATGGAGCAATAACCTCAATCTATAGCTAAACATATGGGAGACACCGGCCTTTAGGTGTGGTTTGCACACCTGAAAGGATCCACAATCATTTCCTCAGCTCATGAAAGTATCTTATTAATTCTTTTCTTGAGCCATTAATTTTCTTTACCCACTGGTACTTGTTTTCAGTCATCCATTATAGATGGGACATCTGGGATGTTGGTGTGCTATCGTGACAGGTATTGCATACTTCTCACTGTTCTGTAAAGATAATGCCATGAACAAATCACTTGAAGATAAGACCCTCTGTGCTCAATATCAGTTAGCCAGAGACCTATACATCATCAGAACTGTTACTTTTTATAGTATCTTTTCCATATGCTGGTTTTAACTGTGGAGTTGAAGCTGTGTGCAGGGAGCAGGTTGCAGTTGGGGGCTGTGTGCGTAAGGAGACAAACCCCCGGCTGAGATCTTTGTGCTCCGTGTTTGCCTTTCCTCATCTCTCTTCCTTAGCATATTATTTGAGTTTACACATCAAGATAAGGTTTCCTCTAACTGCCAGTCAGGCAAACTTAACCTGGAATCTGATAATTAACTTGTGTTCTGCTTCATACATCAGCAACTGCCGTGAGCACGGGAATTGTTGCTGCTGCTTTTGCAAATGATGCTTGGGGCCAGACTGGTGCAAGGTGGGTGTTACACAGCTGCATTTGCTCCAGCTGCCCCAGCTCCCCTTTGGCAATCTGCTTTTGTAGATTAAGGACCTGATCTGCAGGGGATATAAATCATCATAGCTCTGTTGAATTCAATAGAAGATCTTTCTGTTTCTTTCCCATGTGTTCCTAAGAGAGTTTGCACCCTTTTCCTTGTGTTTCTATTCTTTCTCTGCAAGAGACCAGAAGCAGGAGGTCCCTTCTGTGCCAGAGATGTGAACTGAATGGGGTTCAGCATGCAGAAAGCCTGGATGATGCATTGGTGCATACAAACCACAGCAGATACACATCAGCTCTGTTTTGCAGTTAATTAGTTGTGTGCAGTCACAGTGGCTGGACACGGAACAGCACATACATTTCTTAAGATGTACTCTAAAAATCAATACTTAATGCCTATCTGGCAAAGAGAGAGCAGCAGCAGGTCCAGGTTGGCAGAGCTGAAGGAACTGAGCAGCCACAGTGGATATGGAGATGAGGGTTGGTTCTTAGGAGCAGACGGGATGGATTTGGCCCAGTCTGATTTACTTTGCATACTCCTAAATGCACTTTCCAGCCTTTTCCTGTCGAGATGATTTATAATTGTTGCAGATGGCGTCTGGGCTAATCCCTGATGAGAACTCTTTTAAGCTTCTGACAAATTTGAATCTGCAGCCATGTATCACATCAGGAGTGTTGAGGCATCTCTCTAACATGCTACAAAAATACAAACCACAGTGACCATGGATGGACAAAACAGAATCCATTTAAACATGTAACCATTTATTAATATCAAAGAATGAAATATTTCCTATTTTACTTAATAAAAAACCCCATAATTATTGACTGGTATTATATTGCCACCAGAGTTTTTGTACCTAATTGGTGTTAATAGACCATCAGTTAATGGGGTAAACAGAAAGGGATGCTACAGAGTCAGAAGTTGTCAAAATGTAATATATAAAATGAGACAGGTGGTAACAGAAATAGCCTCTCCCTAAGACCCCAATAAAACCTGGCCACTGAATGACTGAAGCAGAATATCTCTCTTTTGACCCAGTGCAAATTCTTATCAGGATAGCACACTGTTTACTGCAGAAAAGATCCGTGGTTTTCCTCCAAAAGTAGATGGTCACAACCCACCAACTGTAAATATTCTCCCTGGACTCTCTTAAGCAGAAGGAATCAAACAGATGGAATTCTGCCTGCTTCAAGCTTTAATGAATGTCTTAGCAATATTAAGCCAGTAATTGAGTTGTACTGTAGGTCAATGAAGAAATGAAATCTGCAGTTCATGTCTCCGAACTGTATCTTGCTGGAAGTCTGCACCAGGCCAGGATGCTCAGTGGAAGTGAGCTATAGCTGAGCAGCCACCAAAAATAAACTGTTTCATTCATTTTAATATGACTACATTGCTCTGGACACACAAACAACATCTGGCAAATGATGCCCGAGCAGTTACATGGATGACAGCCCATTTAGTATCCTGTACCTAATAAAACATCCAGAAAATATCTGTATTTTCAGTATTTTTCCTAGTGGGGCTCATCCTAAGTTTAATCTAAGGTCTTGTTAATAGATGTGAAATGGTGGTTTGGATATTCTCTTCCAAAAGGTGTCAATTCCTGACTTGATGTACTGTGGATGCTTCTTTCAACCCTAACAACATCAGAATTTTTTGTGGCTCATGTCAAGAAGATTGCTGCTCCATCTAGTAGAAGACATCAGTGACACCAGTGATTTGGCTGATACATCAATCCCACTGAAGTCCATGGCCTACATGGGATACAATAGTCTACATTCAGAGCTGTGTCAAGATAATTTGCTCTCTTTTTGCCTTGGGATTCTATATCTGTCACTACTTCCTTCCCACAGTCCCTTTGATCCTGTTGCCACTTTCTGTTCTGTCTGCTATCCGGGCAAGAGAAATTGAGGGCATTAGGAAATTGTTACTTGTTACTAATTGTGTTACTTGTTCAGTGCTGCACTTATGGCTCAGATTATGCCTCTGGGACCTTGGCTTCAGGGAATTAGAGGAACAGGGACCTTTCTTCCTAATGCTGCACTGGCAACAGGCATCTGAACTGGAGCAGAATGTATGGTTTGCATTCAGATGCACATGAGAAACACCTCCAAGGAATTCTGGTTTCCTACAGATCCTCAAGGAGCAGAAGTTCTCTCTCTATTCAGAAACATTCTCATCTCCTTTGTGCTGTAGTAAATTCAGAGTGGTGGTGGAAGATGGGTTTATAGAGGAGCATCTGTGACGAGATTCTGGCTCATCAAATGCTTAAAACTCTTGCAATATTTGGGTGTTGTCTGCATAAGCAACGAGTTTTTGAAAGACCCACATCTGGAACACACCTGTTTTTGCCAAGCTGGCTAAATCTCTTTCCCAGGGATTTAGTACTGGCATTTCAGCTGACATTTTGTCTCTATTTCAGTCACTTCATTTTCTGCCTCACGCTTGAGGAGACGGGATTCCATCATTTCAGCTCAACTTCTTTTCTGATCTCTGAAAATGAGCATCCCAAACCAATTGTCCCTGGATGCAGAGGATCGTGATGCTGCTTCTGTATTATCCTGGCCATCTGTCTCTTCTCTGTGACACTTTTCCAGGCAGGAAGATGCTCTTTTTGCACATCCATGGAGCAGAAGAATCCTGACACAAGAGGGAACCACGTGGCTTGTGCCTGATGGACAAATTTCCTGGTCAGAGCTGAAGGCTCATGGCACTAACTCTGATTTGTTCAAATCCATGCTCACATGATAATGTCCTAACTGATTTTGCAAGCATGGTAATTGCATACACAAGCAAAGAATTAGATGTGTATTCCTGACCAGATATCAAGCTGTTAATGCCCACCTTATAAATTTTAAATATTTGCAACTAACAGCTTCCAAGGAACTACAGATCAAGAACTATCTGTAGGAGGTATTTGGGAAATAATTTTAAATAATGAATACTGCTAAGATGACCATGATCTACTTGCCAATGACACTCGCAGACAAGTGTAACTGCAATGAATTATTCAGCCAATTCTATTCAAAATTATATATTTTTCTCAGAACTATAATTTATGAGCCATAACAGTAAGTATGAGACACACTAACAAAGGTCTGTTCCGTGCTACTTATGAAAGATTAAAATGAAAAGCAGTTTGGAAACTGCAGACCTTGTTTCAGAATTGTCGTCTGCTCTGTTTACTGACAGTGACTTTTGCTGCTTGTTTACTGCAATTTACTTAGTTACAGCATAAGTTACACATTATTATCTTCTAAATATGATGCTAAGCTGACATCTGTCAAGTTTAAAAGTCATAATGGGTGCTATTAGTCGTTGAGATGATCCAAAGGCATAAGGATTGGTATGACAACAAACCTGCATAGTCTTTTTTAAAGCTGTAACAGTTTATAAAGAGAATTTTGGGTGGGTTCTACCTGCTCAGAAGTGAGATGGTTGTAGTGCCTAAAAGGCTGACAGAAATAGAAGTTAGGCAGAAGTGTACAGCTGGTGGTCACAGAAACAGTCATCAGAATAATATCAATTAACCAAGCAAAATACATTGTTTATGTCCTTCTCTGTTTGCTGCAAAGGAGCAGTAAGTTTAAGCTCTCTGCTATTTGTGTCAGAAACCTCATTTCTAACGGGTTTATAAAGCAGTTTCAAGCCATACCAAGCTGCTATTGCCGTGCAAGTCCTCATCTCTAATGCTAATTAATATCCCTCTAACTTCCTTTTCATTTTTAAAAGCAGTTCAAAATAAAATTTCTTGGATGTCTCAGATGCTTTTTAAATTTTAATTTAAGGAAAAAGCAGCTGCTTAAAAGCCTTGTTTTCAAGCCATTAAGGCTTGAGGCAACTCCTAATGAAGTCAGAGACCAAATATTGTCTGAGTTTAATGAGTAGATGTCAGCAAGCCACTGACTTGCCCTTGGTGGGTTGGACATCTGCTGTGAGGAGGGGGTCACAGCAGTGACATTTGAAGCACAGTGTCTGTGCACAGTTTTTGGAAGTGTGGTCCACCACCCTCCTCACACCTGGCTATGCAACCTCTGTACCCACATGGATGGCTCCACTATCAGGGGAACCTTCTGCAGATTCAGAAGGCTGGACAATGTTTCAGAAGATAATCCTGGTCAAAGGCAGTGACTTTTCCTGCTGGAACGAGCTGTGTGCTGGAGTTATATTCTTAATGGATATTCATGGCTTTATTTTTGAAGTCTGTGATAAAGGAATTTGTTGAAAAGGATTTAGTTGATGTACTGACAATTACCTGTTCTATACTTACAGTGTATTCCTGTGTGGAGAGTTTTTTATCTTCATTTTCTCTTTTCTCATACTCTGCTATGTGGCTAAACCTGAAAATAGCCAAAGTCAGATGCTCTAAAAAAGCCAGAAAGGAATATCTGAACTAAATGCACCAAAGTACTGTAGCAAGAAAAAAAATTAATGTAATAATGAGAGTGATCAAATCAAACTAAAAAGGCAGAAATGGACGACCCAGCAAATAGTTGAGGAAACCATAAACATAGGAAGGGAAATACATCCTGACTGAATGGTGTAGAAAGAGAAGTTGTGAACATTTACTTTAGAACAGTGAATGCAGATTTAATAATTCAGATACATAGCCAGCACTGGAGTGTGTATTTTTCTTTGTGGATTTATAAGAACTCCTCCACTCCATCATCAAATCATTGTTAAATCAGTAATTTGTAGTCTAGAACTAAGAGTAATGGCTTTTAAAAGATTTTAACTGAATTTATCCATCATGAGGTCTTTGCATTATTTCACTGAATGTGTAAAACATCACACAAAAATAATTTAGAGCAATTACTTGCAGTGACAAGCCAATGTATGTTCTTCTAGGCAGAGAATGACTATGTCAAGATAATGATACATGAATAATCTGCTGAGATCATTTGTGCCACTGGAAAGGTCAGGATTACAAAGTTTTGTAACAGGAATGGTAACCCAAACACGTGTAATTATGATGTAGAAGAGTTTTAACACATTCAACTGGGCTAAACTGAAGATGCACAATTAAACCAGGAGGGGTTTTGCCCATAAAATTTCGAGTTCAAAATTTGGTCAGGTTTTCAAAACCTCAGAGAAAAATGCTAAAACAGATTCCAAAACTTGAGCTTTAAGGTCATGTAGGTGTTTTTGAAAACTAATTGTGGCTCATATTACAGGTGTCCTCTGAACAGTAGAGCATCTTCTGATCTGGCTTCAGTGAGGGCAATTCAGCAACATGTGCAGTGTGTATTTAACAAAGTTAAAATTTCTAGTGCTGCTAAATAATGAGGTATTAAAAGATAATTTTGGTGTACATTTCAAGGAACCAAGGGTAGGACTAAAGGTCTAGTGAGGTAGAGAATGTGGTGCAAGAGATAGGTCTGGAAATCTGGGATATGAGAGTGCCAAGGAGAAAAGGTCCAAGCACAGAGTGATATTTGTAGCTGATCACATCTACAATATCTGCTGCTCGTGTTTAGTCATTCTGCACTGAACAATGACCTGCATTGTTGGGATTTTCTGCGGTAAGTTATGTTGGGACGTGTTTTTGAACTCATGGTTTGAGTAAACTGGTTTTATACCGTAGTCATGGGAACTCTCAGTCTTCAAGCACTTTGTGTAATGAATAATATATTACGAGAATATTCACAAAGATTTCTTGTGTGCTGTAATATTAACAATTTCCCACATGTGGGATTCATATTTATCCCTCTGTATATTGAAGGATAGCATAAGTAGATGATATCTATTGTGCAGCAAACACACATAGTCTGATGTAGTATTTGTTAAAATTGTTTCCAGAGCATGTGGAATACAGGCCATAAAAAAACCCTCCTAATCTCCTAACACTAATGAAATAAAGTAGTGTTATTCATTACCCACCAGGAGAATTTATCAGCAAACTCCACGTTTAATTCCATAATGGCAACACATGGAAATCCGCACCCAGAGACTGACAGGGGTGTGTGCCAAGGTGTCAACATGGTGTGCCAACATGGTGTGCCTTGTGCTGTTTGGAGGGCACGGTGCAAGAAGCTTTGAACTGCAGACAGGCCCCAAAATATCCTGTAGACAGGACTAGGCATTAGCAGCTGCAGACTCTGCTTCTTGGGCACGTATTCAAATCCCTGCTTGCCAAAGAATTAATTTCTGATCAAGATAATGTAATGCACAGCCCTTGAGTTTAATATGCAGAAGTAATTGTTTCTGCAGCAGACAACGGAATCCCCAGCTCACCGGCTGAGTGGGTGTGCAGGGGGGCATCTGATGTGTGATTCCATGCTGAGGGAGGGATGAGGGAGGGTTAACTTCAAATCCAGACCCTCTTGGTGTTGAATCAGGGCCTTGTCTGTTCCTGGAGCTGTGCTCATGGATGGGGCTGGTGTGGTAACCAAGCAAGGCAGGTGGGTGAGCCCTTGCAAACCAACTGGCAGTCAGTTGGTGCTGTGGGTGCAGGAATGTGAAATGAGTTTTCCCAGTTCCTGAGAGGGCAATACAGGATCTATGCACCTCTCACTTCTCAACATGCTCAAGCCCCCTCCAATTTATTGCCCATACTGGGGCCTTATGGGGAAGGGCTGCCTTTGCAGAGTTTTACCTGGGCACAGTGAACCTACTCACACCTTTCTGAATAATGGAATTCTGAGAAGTCAGAATGCAAAAGCATAACTGGAGAAAGAGTCTTTTGCAAAGTATTATGTTGGGCTTTTCCTCATACAATATTAGAGTCAGTTTTTATGCCTTTTATGTTAGTTGAAGCATGCCACTCCATGCTTCAGGTAGCAGCACATAAACATTCATTTCTTTCTCTGAATTTAGGATAACCACAAAGGGTCCTGGACTTTTAAAAAAAAAATCTTTAGGAAATTTATTGTTGGATAGGATACAGCTCATGAATGACTAACAGATTATGTTGATGTCTGTTGATAATAACTTTTGTAGATCTGTAAATCACTATGACTTTTATAATGCCTCCTTACCTCTGTTGTAAATTTGTTCCTGTAGATACTTTACCCTGTCCGCATTTTCAAAAGCTGGCATTGCTTTCAGTGCTGTCATAAAGGAATATAATCCAGGCAGTGTGTGCGAGTGCATGTGTGTTTGCATTATATGTACTCTAAAATATCCCACAGATAAAGATTCCCATTGACTTAAGCTTGTCTGTGCCTCATACTGACGTTATTCAAACACATCATGAAGCTGGGCTGTGAAAACCCCACACAAACTTGACCTTGCTTGTTTTACAGCAGCTTCTGTGGATGCAGGACTTCCATGTAGATGCTGTTGGTGAAAGACTGCAAGAATGGGTTTTTTTGGTTTTTTGATTGGGCCATTTATATGGGACAGAAGCTATAGGTAATCAAAATCTATATGAAACTCTATTTCCACAGCTCATATTGGCAAAGGTCTCTTGTGCTGTTGATGCACATGTTCACAGCTCTGTCACCACAGAGAAAGTCACACCACCACTCACACCTCATTCAAATTACACTAGTTGGGAATTTCCTGATTTTAATGTGGCAGAGGGGAGCATTTTTCCATTAATGCTTTGGCATTCTTTGAAGATTAACAGTGCAATTACACCACGGAATGGATTTTCATATGGGGATGTCTGAAGAGCAGGAATGGATTGTATTTGTAAGACATGTTTCCGTGCACAGATCTGTTTCTGTGCATTACAAATGTGCTCCTGATGTCAGCAGTTGTGCAGAGATGATATCACTGGCTTATGAAAAACAAGGTCTGTTTGGCACAGGTAGATAAATGCCCTTGCAGTACTGATCCAAAGAGGAGGCTCTGAGCATGCAGCTGTACTCCCTTGCTTAAACAGCTCTTTACCACGAGAGCAACGTCAGGCATTTTCTGTTCTGTTAAGAAATCTTGCCATGGGGAAATCAGCCATAGTTCAGATGAGACCAATTACTTCATTGCAGAAATTAATCCTGAATGCACAAACGATGGGGAATGGAGGGTGGGATGATGCTTTCTGCTTAAAGTTAAGTGGAACTGACTGTCAGGAATAGAGGAAGGAATGGCAGATTTGTGGATTTATTGCAGGGTTTGGGTTGCTGCAATGTGCTCTTTGGGAGTCGAAAGAAGGAAAGGAACTTTGGAGGCTTTTGGGATGCTGTGTATATCATAGCGGATGGCAAGAGAGCTCGTTTAGAGAGCAGCAGGATTTTCCTGCTGGTTTCGTGCTCTGAAGGACAGGGAGCACAGTGAAGGCCGTTCAGCTGCCTGCCATCTAATGGCCAAAGCAGAGAGCAAACCAGCCTGGCTTCAGCTGGGCGCTCCCCGGCGCTGGGGATTCTTCAGCTAAATACACGGAAAATTCAAAGGAAATGCAAGCTTGTGCTCACGCGTCTACGTGTGTTACACTGGGGCTTTTGTTACCATCAAAAAATGGTGGGATGCCACAGCAGAAAACTGCTGAAAACTAGGAAAGAAATCCCCCCCTTTGCCTGCAATATATTGTTTATGAGCACTGTATATCCGACAGCAAATATCAGTTTGTATACTTATAAAAATGCATAACGTGAGACGTTTTTAATTTTCCTTCATTTCCTTATTGAGCAATAATTCTGTTCTTTTGTTTCTTTTCTGATGTTTTCCCTTCCACTGACACTCTCCCCCCACCCATTCTTTTATTCTAATGAGCAGTATATAAGATGTCTCACTGCTGGGCAGGGTTAACACTGATGCCTCCTCCTCCCGGGCAGACCACGGTGGCACCTGCAATCACTGACACCAGCTCCACCAGCACGGAGAAAGTGCTCGAGGTAAATCTCTGCTGGAATAACAAAGGAGAGATGGGGAGATGTTCCACTTTAATATCCGCTCCATCTTCCTTATCTATATTAGAAACGTCTGTCAATAAGGGTGTCGGAGTAGAGCTGAAATTATGAAGCACCTTCTAGATCTCCTTTTATCTCCTGGAGAAACATTAATACTTATAAGTATTAAAGGATGCTGGGTGAAGGAAAGACCATAATTTGTCTGAGCTGGTGTGTTTGTTTAGGAAAGATGCCTTTTAATTTCTTAATGTTATTTGAAATGCCTTCTTCTGCTCTAAGAAAACATCCATTTTTGTTGTTATTTGTGAAACAGAAGCTGAAGATTGCAAGCTTACTCACAAAACCCTGATTTGAATATGCTAAAGTTAATTTATGCCGTTGCAAAATCTTCATGTAAGGGTATTTTTTGCAGTGAGCACATTTAATATTTGTATGTCCATTATTCTCTGTGCTTATCAGATTGACGGGCACTGAGTAAATATTGTCTTTGGGTTGATCTACAGAAGTCAAAAAAGACACTGTAAAATGGAGCTCTTTCTAAATATGGATCTCCTTTTTCCTCTGCCTTTCTCTGGAAATTCCTGGGGACTACTTTCACACACAAGGGTTATATGAATTTTGGGGGTGGTTTTGATACTTTCAATCTAAGTACCACAGATCACAGCGATTTCTGACATGGAATCTGGCGGAAGTAATGATGTGTGTGAATAAATTCCTCTCCCCTTGTAGCTCTGCTTGTTTTGAATGCAAATGGTGCAAGTAAACATTACCTCCTTCAGCAGGAAATGGTGATCAGTGGAACATTTAAAAATAAATTTCTGAGTAATAAAACCGTGACAATAGGAAAAATTTCATGCCTTATCTTACAGAACATCAGCAGGGGAGGGAAAATGGGTGAAAAGCTTGACTAGAAGTTGCTGAAAACAAGGTCTGATGTCTTTAAAGTGTGCTTTCTGATGTTCTAACCCAAAGCAGAAGGTGAAATGTGCTGAGACACTGTGGGTGTGAGGTAGACAATAACCTGGTAAAACATCCCCATTTTGCAAAGAGAAATCTGTCCATTAGCTACCTAGAGCTGGCTTCACTCAGGATGCAATGTCTGAAATTTCACAAATAATTGGTATATCAGTAGTGCTCAGTATTTTCAGAAGTCCAGTGGCTTCACAGCTGCTCTTCTTAAAACTTACAACCTTTTTCATATCCTGTCTGTGAAATGAACCTACACCTAAGCAGGAATTTCTTGTATTAATGCATCAGCATGGGCACCTCTGCAGCAAATTAGGGAAACTCATACTGCAGGTAGGCAAGGGAGAGTTACAGAGCTCTTATTAATGGATTGCAGTCAGGTAAATAAGTAGAAATTTTCTGTAGTTGCTCTGTTTTGCTCAAGGAAAGGACTAAAACTGCTTGGAAAAAATGCACTCATATTGTGTAGGTACTAAATTTTCCTGACTATAACTTCTCCTGTTCCTGTTCTGTACTTTGCTGAACCATGAGACTTTCTTTTATTTCTGAATTTGTTCCAAAGTGTAACGCATAAGGGGAAAGTAAATCATGTATGGATGCAGAATAATTTCATTTAGTAAAAGGAAAGAAACTGGCCCTGCATACTGCCAGCCCCTAAGGCCAAGGATGGGTTTGTCATACGAGATGGACTATGGCAAGGATGTTGGGAATGCTCCTGGAATGCCACACGGGGCAAGTCCCCTTAGAATTATCTACAATTGACAAAAATCTGGAACTGTAAAGATTGTGGATTAATTGGTCTCTTTTTAAAAATCTGGATTATTGCTTAGCTATAAACTTTAGCAAACTAAAATAAAACAACAAAATCTTTGCTTAACCAGCAGCAATTTCCCCCTTTTCCATGTAGCTCCGTTCTTTCACTTGCTTAGAGATAAAAGCATTTTGAGTTTCTTCTCCAAGTCCTAACACATGTGCTGGCAATCCTCAAGTTGGCCAAAAGTGAGCTATGGACTTATAGCTGTGGGATTTTTTGCAGAGAAAAATAAATGGGCACTCTCACTTATAGATCACTCATTGGCATATTAGCAAAAAACTCACAGCTTTTCTCACCTGAAAGTAAAAATTCCTTATAGAAATGGTACAGTTTTGTTACTAATTTAAATGTCTTATCATTATTTATTATCTCTCTTTGACTTTACTGCTCTGGGGTTCAGCCTGAACCAGACAGTGAGATACTTGAAGCCACTCATAGCTCAGAAATCCTTGTTAGGGGATGGCCATGAGATTTCCAGCTGATTTTAGCAGAAGAATATGTTTAAGTACTTAGTTCAGCAGGAAGAGTTGCATGATAGGAACTGTGGTTTAATGTGGAAGAAGCAGACACAGCTCTTGGGATCAGAATCTGAGGTAGCCTTGGGCAAAATTAGCAACAGGTTTGACAAACAGATGGGTTTGTCCAACAAATGCATGCCTCCCTTGGGCCAAGGGGCAGGGGAAGGAAGGAATAATTTACTGGATCCTAGAGTTTTCTTTCTGTGTTTGAAAAGTCACTTTACATAGTTTCAGTGATGCTAATGGAGGGCCCTTGCCCTTCTTTGCAGTCATTTTCATTGATTGAGTTGTAGAGTTTATATATATATATAAATACCAGGGAAAGCTGAACCTTTGCTTCTCTTTCTGTGATATCTGAGATACTTCAGTACAACATTCTTCCCTTTATTCCTATAGTGCTTTGAAAATGCAAAGTTTCATTGAATGCTATTTTTTTAAAAAAAACCTATGGAATATATTACAGTAAACTTTCTTAGCCTGGACCTCTGTTTACCTACTTTGTTGCTTGCAATTGTGGCCTTTGAACAATCCTCTGTAAACCTATTGCCAGCTGGTAACTCGTGCTGACTGCCCATCTTCCCCAAGTGGTCCAGAGCAATTGTTGTTTTGCACAGTATCTTTTAAAACAAGGCAGTGAAAGGATGTCAGGGTTTCTTCCTGAACCTGCTGGCTTAGACTCAAGGTGATGTATTTTTCCTGCATTATTTTAATTGTTTTAGATAGAAGCAATTTCACTGAAATCGATGGTGCAGATGATTGCAGGGCAACGAGAAGGGTGCTCAGGTCAAAGGCAGGCATACAATTTTGGAAAAGAAGGAGAATATTCCTTACCACAGCACCACCCAAAACAAGCTGCAGAGCTGAGAGCTGCAGCTGTCTGAAGCAGGACATGGGCAAATACAATGAATTGTTACTCATTCCCTTTGGAGAATTTTTGCTTTAATCAGCATTGCTCTTAGTGTATTCTGGTCAATGTAACTGTTGAAAACTCTTCAGAAATAAATTCTGAGTGCTTTCTTTATTATTTAAGGATAATTTGCAGAGATGGTGAAAATTGCATGTGTTTGGACTGGCTGATTTTCTGCTCAGTTGCATCCTCAAGGAGAATTAACCTTTTTTTCTCTCACATTGTCTGCAAAGCTCAAGGAATCATCTGAACTCCCTGTGGCTTTTACTTTCCTGCTAGTTCCTGCATTTCTTTATAGGGGTTTGTTTCCAGTCCCACTATTTCCCCAAAGGTGAATGTCCTGAAATTCAGAGAGTTTCAAGTCAGTGCCATGATCTGAACAAATACACAATGTATCTCTGCTGTTATGCTTAATTAACTGAGGACATTCTGGGCTTTCTCTGCAAGCATCAGTCTTCCTTTCTCCCATGGATCCTGTGAAGTCCTGCAGTGAACCTTGTTGTTATGACCTAATTTTCCTACAAACTGAGAGATTTAATTTGTTCAGGTGCCAGGCAAAAAGAACACGAACTTGGAATTCTCTTGCCTATTCTAATTTAGCTGCTAGAGAATTGGAAAAAAAAAATCAATAGGGGAATTATCTTGCTGTCTC
This sequence comes from Pycnonotus jocosus, assembly GCA_013400435.1. Taxonomy (NCBI): domain Eukaryota; kingdom Metazoa; phylum Chordata; class Aves; order Passeriformes; family Pycnonotidae; genus Pycnonotus; species Pycnonotus jocosus. The sequence goes on along the minus strand of VWYP01030900.1, from coordinate 2,467 downwards.
TAGGTTGTAACTTAAAAATTAAAACATAATTAAAAGGATGACATGAGTCTATTCAAGAAAACTGTAGCTTCTTCTGTGGGTCCACCCTAGAACTTGAATCCTGCTGAGTTGAGATAGTGGAGCTGGGATGGATTGCTCTGCCTAGAGAAACCCTCTAGTTTTGAAAGTGCTGCTGCCACTGTTTATTTCCTAAATGAACTAAATATATATTGAAAATAAGATTAATTCCTAACTGCATTTTTAGATGATTTTGATATTTTATCAATCTGCCCTTTTTGAGTTCATTATTATTAAGATTTACCATCAGGTATTTTTTTCAGAAAAACCATTGAAATCNATTTTTAGATGATTTTGATATTTTATCAATCTGCCCTTTTTGAGTTCATTATTATTAAGATTTACCATCAGGTATTTTTTTCAGAAAAACCAGTGAGATCCAACAAATCTCTCAGGAAGTCAACAGTAATTTGCTTTATTTACAGATACACAACTATATATATATACATGTAATACTGCTGTCTACAAATCCTTGTGCCATCAGTAAACCTGAGGAACTTCTCACTAAAATTGTGCTGGCAAGTACAATTAATATACGACAACGTACACAGACTGATGGATGATTCATTCACTGGCAGTGGGGGAATTTCATATTTAATATCTTAATTCTTCCTAGATGAACTGTTAACATCCTTAATGGCCACAGTCCACTTAAGTCCATTTTGACTTAATATTTTAATACCACCTTTCTCACCATTACATTCTCTTCTAAGGGTTCTGTCGCAAGGATGCCCTTGCCAGACCTGACAAAATACAAATGTAGAGACAAAAATATAAATTCCTGCACATCTGTTCAAGTGACAAATAATTAGTAGTTCATTATCTGACCAATACTTTATCACTTGCAGACTTCATGAATCACTGTTACTGTATTCCTTTGTTACATTCACTCGAATTATGTACAAACTTAAGACCACAGATCTACATAAATCTTGGAAGTTTATCCGGGAAAGACACCATTTGATACTTCTATATGCACTGTGTAAAGTGGATTAAATAATGACTGTATGTCTAAAACCCCAAACAACCTTCATAGAAAGCCAAGTGCAGTGAATGTGCATTAATTGAAATATTTGAAAGTATTTAACTGGCAGATGAGGAAAATACAATGAGAAAGAACAACTGCCTTGACTGAATCAGCTGTCGTCCCACAAGGGACCATGCATTTTGAAAAATATATTAAGAAAAATCCAAGATGCTTTATTTCTAAATCTCTCCATGAACTTTTTGTTTTAGTTTATTTTGAGGACCCCAAATGCATGACAGTGACATTATTTATTCCTTGGCAGGTTGCCTGATGCATGTTCCAGCTCAGCCCAGGCAATGCTGTTCAGTGAACAACAGCCATTCCTGACATTCTCAACATTCCCTTGATAAAATGGTCATCTATGAAAATAATCTCTTTCATGCTACTTTTTCCTCAATGTCCCCCCAGTTAATTTTTAGCTATTAAAGTCTCTGCCGGTTCACATAAATGACCGCTTAAGTGACTTGGTGTAACACTTTAATGGGGTTCAAATAACTTACAAATTTATTTCCTTGTATTTTGTTTGGACAATTCCATTCCTTTTCAGGGGTCACCTTTGTTCAGATCAATGTGCTGAGTAAGGGTTTCCACTGGGACTATTAGAGACATGACAATTGTTACTTCCATTTTCCACTGAAAGAGCTAAATGAGAAGTTTACACGTGTTCAGCTCGCTCTTGCTAACGGAGAATAGGAACAAATTACCAGGGAATGAAATGGAGGAGTTCAATTTCTGCTCCCTAGTGAAGATGTTGCCAAAATTGTGTAATAGTGCAGCGCATTCAAGGAAACCCGATTAGAGCTGGCCCTGCAAGAGGAGCTGGCAGCAGCACAGCTGAGCCCACGTGTTTGCAGAGCCTTTGTTGCTACACACATCATTATAAAGGGGCCAAACTTTGCCCTCTTATCTGCATCTACACCTCTCACAGGAACGGGGAAAGAAACTCATTTGTGAGCGGTGTTTGACCCTTGGAGAGCTACACGGGTCTGCTTAAGGGCATTTTTCCACATAAGGACCACTTTTCAGTAAGATGATTTAACACGTGTTTAATTTTAATGATCTGGCTAAAGAGTCTTTTTGAGGGCTTTATCAAGCTGCAGCAATCATCAGCTGCTTAATAAATATTGGATTAAAGTCGGTAAAGGGAACAAACACATGTATCAGAGAGACAAAAAAATGAAAGGACATTGCCAGATACCAAACTTTTCTCTTTGCAAGGCACTACTGTGTTCCTGGGGCTGAAGGACACTTTTCAGTGATTCTGAAAATTGCAGCAGCAATATCATTTTTGACAACAGAAAAGTTTAACAGGCACTGTAATTCTGCCAGTTTTCTGAACTTACACAGTGAAACCTCCACTGAATTGAATGCTGCTAGAAAAAA
>VWYP01030899.1:26803-61808 GCA_013400435.1 Pycnonotus jocosus | reverse complement strand
GTGGATCCCTGCCTGGGCTGAGGGCTGGAGCTCTGCTGGCTGTGGGACAGGGGCTGCTGGAAGCTGTCAGGTCACCAGGATGGATTTTTCCCTGGAAGAGGCTGCTGAGGAATGACCACTGGTGGTTATTCCTCACTGGACCCTTTCTGGCGGTCAGTTTGTCCTGGCTGGAGCTGCCCACGAGGTCTCTGTGGTCACAGCCCAAGTTGTGTCTCGGGGACAGGGGTGAGGGGACAGCCACTAACGAGGGACTGAGCTGGGAGACAAAGGGACACTGTCTGTGCTCGTTATTCCTCATTTGGGAATTAATGAACGACACACCAGGGCTATGACACCTCCTCCACTGGGCAAGGAGAGCTCTCCACCGAGTTCTTGCTGCTTAATGATTTCATTTCGGGCTTGAGGGGCTCTTTGTTGCTGTGCACTGGTTCTGGGCAAACTGCTTTTGAGGGAGGGATTGATATTTTCAAGGATGCTTCATGCCTGTGTTAGAGAAATGCTTCTTTTTCTTAATTCTTTCATGAAATCCTGCAGATTAATGAGGCAAAAAAAGGCTTTTTGATCATCAGGGTGGTTGTTTCCATTTACCAGCTCGGGTTCACACAGTTCTACAATGCAGATTTATGTTAAAAAGTTAATAATAACCCTAGAGCACGAAATAACAGGGAAAGCAGTTCTCTCCAGGTAATTAAAAAAAATCGAGCCTTTCTTACAAAACAAGATATTCTGTAAGCTGTGAACCTAAAATGCTGTGTTGGTTTCCTCTTCCCTGTCATCCCCAGTGCCTGCACGGGGCAGTGCCTGCTCTGCCCTCCCCAGCAGGCAGGAGATACTCCTGGGTTACTCACAGCCCGTGTTCTGCACAGCCTGCCTGAGCTGCCGGCAAAATGTGCTGGGATTCGCCAGTCAGCTGCTCTCAAACTGAATTTGCAATGTCTTTTTTCTCACTGTGAGCACTGGCTGGAGTTTCTTTCTTTTGCAGCTCCCCTGCTTGCCAGTGATGGAGGGGTTTGGATAGTTGGGACAGGCTGCACAAGTGTAAAGAGCCTCATTTCCTCCACAGGCTGTCCCAGAAAAGAGCATTTCTTCTTTTACTCTTTGCCAAGGAAAAAAAACCCACAACCCCCCCCCAACAAAACAGGAAAAAAAAAAAAACAACAAAAAACCACAAAAAAACCCAAACAACCCAACAAACAAACAAACAAAAAAACCCACAAAAACCCCCAAAAAACCAACAACAAAAAACAGTTCTCATTTTTCCAGTCCATTTCAACATTATAACCTTTATCCCCCCAGTCAGGATGTGCAGTTTTTGCCAAACCCATGCTCATCACACAGGATTTTTATCTCTAAAGGATTTAGATTTGAGGTTTTATCTTGGAGAATGTTGGTGATTTCCTAGGAAAGGGCTGGTTTTAGGCTCTCCCAACACCTCTGGGTGCTGCTGTGCTGTCCCCAGGGCTGGTGGGTGAGGATGGCTCAGTCCCCTGGGGTAGAGATTGGATAATTCAGCACTTTCCAGTAAAAACTCTGAAAGCCCAGCCTGGCATCCAATAAATGATAATTTCATCACAAAGACGATAACAGAGACATTTTTACTTTTAGAAACATTTTACTGGGAAGCAGTGGCTTTACCAAAGGCTTCCATATTTCAGCCTTGAACACCAGAACAGCCACAAATTCAGAAAGCACTGGCAAAACTTGTTGCTTGCTTTGCAACAAAGAGCAGCTCTTGATGCCACTCATCCAAGGATTCCTTCAGCCAAGGGGCTGGAACAGGGACATTTGTCTCCTTCAGGGCTGCTGATGCTTTGGACAGATTTTTTTTGAAGTTCCCATCATGAGCTGTGGCCCTTAAACTCCCTGAGGATTTCTGGCAATGACCAGTCCTGAAACTTTATTTTCCCTTCTTGCAGGAAGTGTTAAAGATCAGTGAGAGAAGCTTGCCTGGTGTTTGGATGAACCTGAGCTTGTGTTTCTTGTGGCATTGCTTCTGTTCAGAGTCCTTGTCCCACTTGCAGGACAGGTGAGCTGGAATTTGGAGCCGTGTCTGAGGGAGGAGTGTCCCTCTGCATCCCACAGGAGGAGAATTGTGTCACACAAGGCAGCAAAGGGGTGTTGTGCCACCATTTTGGGGAGAAAAACATAAAGAAAAAGATCATGTGTTGAAGGAATTTTTTTTTCTGTGTGTTTGAAAGGGTAAGGAATTTTTTTGCTGTAGAGTGGCAGAACTGCAAAGAACAGAGACATTCAGTCTTAAAATACCTAATGAATATCACTGATTCTTCGCCTTGCTGTGAGTTAAATGTCCTTTACAGAGCACAGATGTGTATTTATATGGAGAAAGGATAAATATTGTGTTCCATGTGCTCAGGCAGGAGCTCTGACAGCCAGGCTGGCACCCTGGTCCTTGGGGACTGAGCTGCTCTTCATCCCTGTTCATCCCTGCTCCACTACTGGGCAGGGAATAATTCAGGAATATCATTTTGGTCTTAACCTCTCCAGCCTTCCATCATACCTCATTTCATTGAGAAGCCCAACATAAGGAATTAGCTTAATTAATAATCAGAGATTGTTAATTTGTGACTGTTTCTGTGGAGGAGCTTGTCCAATTCCCTGCTGAGTTGTCCAAATTAGTGACCTGGATATTATTTACTTGTTTTACAGCAAGATATGGGACAAAATCTCTTTCATTCCTCTCCCCATGGGTTTGGATGAATCATCAGATTTCTCTGACTCAGTTGGGTTGGGTTTTTTGGTTTTTTTTTTGTCTCCAAGTCTGCCACTTTCACCCATCTGCAATCCACTGAAAAGATGGATAAAAGTATTTCCAGGCTTTTATCTCACCAGGAAGCTGCAGAGAAGCAGCAGCTCGGTGACGTAGCAAAGGCAGGTGCACACTGACTTCTGCTAGGAAATTCAGAATAATCAAAAATAATTTACTGTTTGGAACTGTGATTGATAAAAAGGGTGCCCTGCATCATAAATTGGGGCAGGGTCTTCTGGTGAATCCTGAGCCCCTCCTGGAAGGAACCTGGTCCTCTCTGTAATTTGCAGGTTCAGGGTGGAAAAATGAAGATGTAGAGATATTTCGTGATGATTTAAGAGAAATTATGTGAGAGGCCTTCATAGCCTAGGGTGGGCTTGCTGGTAGTGATCTTATTTGAGTGTTAATTGTTTACACACTAATTACTCAGAGTTTCATGGTACTTTCAGTAATTTGACTGCATAATATTTATTGATGACCTGATCTTAACAGAAGGCAGGGGTAGGGGATAGCATGCTGGTGATTGCAAAAAAAACACCCCAAAACAAACAATAAAAGGAAAAAAAAATCTTTGAAAAAGTTTCAGATAGCTCTGAGAGTCAGAGACAGAAGTGAGCAGAGTTGAGGAATTCATTTAGAAAAGATATTTAAAATATCATTTGCTCAGCTGTACCAGAAGATGGAATTTACATCTTTCTTGGCCAAGTTCAGCTGACTCCCTTTAAAAGAGGAGTCAATTGAGGTAGGGCAGAAGGACAAACTCAGATATTTTAGGATTGCCCTTTGCAAGTGCCACATCCAGGAAAATCTGCTGCTGAACTCTTTTCCCCTGATCAACGTGGTTCTGCTGCCATCTGATCCACATTTCCAGCTCCGGGATGTGTCACCCTGCAAATTGCAAAACTCGGGATTAAGAAACGAGCCTTGAAAATGGGCCAGCCCCATTCCTTAAAAGGCTCCCAAAAAAAGTGAGTCACTGCTTAAGCGGCCACTCCGGGCATCTGCAGAGCATTTCAGGTTAAATTCCCTGGAATTGTCACAGGATTCCTTGGGGAAGCTGCTCTGGGGGGCAGAGGCAGCGGAAATCCTGGAGGAAAAGAGGTGGCATCATCCCAGGAGGAGCATGAGGGGACAGGAGAGGTCCCAAAGCCACCCAGAGCAGTGAGGAGGAGGAGGAGCACAGAGGGTACCCCAGGAAGGTCTGGAATTTCTGAAGTGTTTTGGGGGTCTCATGGCTGGCTGGTGTCCCCAGAAAGGGGCGGGTGTGAGATCTTGTCTGGTCCCCGGTGTGCAAGGCAGGGTCTGGGAGTTGTGGTGGTGTCAGAGCACCCTGGGGAGATGTTTGTTGTTTGTGATGTGATGTTTGTGATGTGATGTTTATGATTTGTTCCCCCAAGGCTGAGTTGGTGTTTTTTGGTTTTGTCTCTCTCCCCACCTTCTCTCTGTCTCTTTGCTGTTGTGTGCCTCAGAGCTTTGGTTGTTGCACATCTCGGTGTAAAATCAGGATTTTTGTCTATACAGGAAGGATTTCTGAATTCCAGTCTTAGCTCAGATGTTTTATGGGTTTTCTTGTTGCTGCTATGATTTTTTTTTTCCTTTTTCTTTTCCTCTATCTCTCAGCAAACCCTGCATGCTCAGTCTCTCAGCTGTGCCTGATGTCCCCTCAGAGCTGCTGGGCTGAGCTGAGACATCTGAGTTTATTCTCAAGTGCCTGGAGCTCTCAGCTTCTTAAAACACACCTGAAACAACCTTTACTGGGACAATTCCTTTTACCTTTTCCGTCTTCTGGGTCAGAGAGGAATGAGATTTTTAGCCAGGTGTTTGCTGACCAGATGCTCTGGGTTTCCTTCTCTGAATGTGTCTCTGACACATTTCAGCTTTGAAAAACTCAGATTCGGGTGCACTGTGGGGACCTTTCAGAAAACTCTTGCCTTCCTCTGCTGGATTTCAGATTCCCTTCAGCCCTGCTTGGATTTTTAGAGTGTCCTAGCACCAAAATTTGGAATGCTGAGCACTCCCAGCTGGCAGGAGGAGGTGCAGCCCCCGGGGCTGTGCGGGCACTCCCGGCTAATGAGCTCCAGCTTTGGCTGCTCTGGGATGTGCCAGGTTTTGCCTGGCAGTTTTCTTTTTGTTTTGTTTTTTTTTTCTTCTTCTTTTTGGCTCCTTCTGAGGGAAAGCAGCTTCTTTCTGTCTCTGTAATAAATGGGGACAGCTGCACATCGAGGCAGTGCCCTTCCAGGTTCTGAAGATTCATCCAAACCGTGCTGGAGTTTCTTGCAATTCCTTCAGGAGGTGAGAATCCAACTCTGCTGGGATCTCTTGCTGATTTTGATGTTACCTTGGTGCTGATCCTGCCTTTGGCTCTATATGGACAGTAAGCAAATGGCAATGATTTATTCAGATGGGTCCTTGTAGGGTTAAAAATTCTGATTTTCATCAGGAAAAAATAGTGATGAGACAAGGGGAAATGCTTTGGACTGAAAGAGAAGAGGGTTAAAGAGGTATTGGGAATAAATTCCTCCCCGGGAGGGTGGGCACAGGGTGCCCAGAGCAGCTGTGGCTGCCCCTGGATCCCTGGCAGTGCCCAAGGCCAGGTTGGACATTGGGGCTGGGAGCAGCCTGGGACAGTGGGAGGTGTCCCAGCCATGGCAGGGTGAGAATGGATGGGATTTAAGATTTCTTCCAACCCCAACCATTCCAGGATTCTGTGCCACATTTAATAGGTTTCTATCCTAGCTTTTTTGCCATGAAAACTTGGACTAAAAAACCATAAATAAAATATATAATTTTTTAATATTTTCTATATTCTTTTTTCAATCTTGTTAATTTTTATTTCTTTTTTGTTTCTTCTCCAGTGTTATTTTTGTCTCCTTTTTACTCTTTCCCTCCCCCTTTTTTTTCCTCCCTTTTGGCTTCAAAGTCACAGGTTTCCCTAATCTGCAAATTTTCAATTCATTTACTTTTCTCCTTTCCCAGCTGCATTTTTTTGCCGCTCCGTGTTATCACCAAGTTTTGTTCTTCCTCCTCCCTCCAAGCTTTGCTCCACCAGAACTTCCCAGCCCATCCAGAGCAGCTCTGCTTTATAATTACTTTACATTTCTTTATGGCTTCTCTTCAGGCAGGAGAATTGCATAAGTTAATGTGAATAATAACTAATTATTTTGGATCTGTCACTGCACGAGTGATGATGAATAATGCAGATCCTGCTCTGCTGCTGGATGCACTTGTTGGGGAGTTTTGCCTTTTTCTCCTCATCACCTGCCTTGAAGTATTGTGACATTGGCTGACACAGATAAACCCGGCTTCTGTAATTAAGGTTTCTTTTAATGATCCTGGGAAATGCTCAGTTTTGTGTGCTCTCATGGTTTAAACGTGGTTTAATCAGCCCTCCAGTTTTCCTCTCTGCTCAGAGCTCTGCTGACATTTCTCCAAAGGAATAAAAGGATGAACACTCTCCAGTAGGATAAAGCTTCTGAATGCCCCCCATTGGCATGTTTAGGTTTTGATATTAATGATGATAATTTTGTGCATTAGATCAATGAATTTTTCCCATCTATCTGTGGAAGGCCTGGCAAATACCACTGAGGAGGGAATTTCAGTGCCTGTGGATTTGACTTTCCTGAAAGAATTCACCTTCTTTTCCACGAGCATTGGAGTGAGTGGGATTTTTTCCCACTTCAGCTTCCATAAAAGGAGCTTTAATTCTCCTTGGACAGGCTTTTGCAGCTGCAAAAAAAAAAAAAAAAAAAAAAAAAAATTTAATAAACCAGCAAGAATTTAGACAGGCTGAGTGTAATTCCACAAATCTGAAATTTGCCCAGAGTATTGTAGGTACAGTGGATACNAAAAAAAAAAAAAGAAATTTGATGAAACCATGGGTTCCTCCCCCCCTCATGGCACACTCTGCCCAGAATCCATGGAATATGCACAGGAAAAGCTCTGCTTGGGTGGGATCCTATTTCCCCCACAGTTTGCCAGCAGAGTTGCTCTTTCTGGGCTAAAGAAAAGTCATTTATGAGTGGTGGGTGAGGAATTTGTGAATATTCAGCTCATCAGCCTGAGCTGACACTGAGCTCTGAGAGCCCTGTCCAGAACTGCCCAAACTGATATTTTCACACTGGGTTTGATCCCCTTCAGGCACTGAAATTTAAGAATTTAACAGGTTTGGTTTGTTTTTTCTTTTTTCCCTCCAACCCCTCTCTCCTTTTTTCCCCCCTGTTGCTGTTTAATATTAAAATGCTGCATCTCTTGGTAGGGAATTCAGCAGGGATGCTCCAGCTCAGAGGGGATGTTAATTATCAGCAGTGCAGGTTCCCAAACCCCTCTTGGATGGGCTGAGGCTGCCCAGATTTGCTCTGGCAGCCTGGAAAGCTCAGCCTCATATTCAGAGCTGATTCCTGGAAAAGGAGGGAGCAGAAATCCAGCTTTTTCCCCAGAAGGGAAGGTTTTAAGGATGCTCCTGCAGCTCCAGAAAGGTGATTTTATTCCGTTTTAGGCTTGGAAATAAATCTTTGGTTTAACCAGCTTTCTCAGAGTGTTTAGGAGTAGGAATGGTACATTTCCAGCCAGAGGTTTTTTCCTCATTTGTAGGTGAAAAGGCTGTGGAAAAGGACTAAGGAAAAAAAACTTGGCTGTTTGTTGATCCTTCCTATAGGAGAATCCTTTGAAATTCAGCAACTCCACTTCCCAAAGCCACAATTCCCGCTCAGGGATGATGCCTGTTGCAGTAAAAAACCACCTTGGTGTTCCCAGAACATAATGAACTCAAAATGTATTTATTGACTGTATGGCATGAATTCAAAGATCTTTAAATGAAAAAAAGAAAGAAGGAAAGAAAGTGGCCAATTTTCCCAGCAGAAACATTTATGGTGAGAAGAAATAGTTGGAAAAATTTAATTTTTTAGCCTGAGGCCAAACAGAGCAATCATATATAGGATGAATCAGATGGATTTCATGTACAAGAATGCTGGGAAATCTGCTTTGAAGCATTAATCAACACTTTCATGTTGTGATTTTTAGCTTTGTAATTACAATCACGCAGTATTTACCGAGTGTGAATACTTAACATCGCAGGGATTTGTTATCAAATCGGACGCGGGGCTTAATTTAGATTAAATTCAGGAACTCTGTGTCTGGAAATCACTCAGTACTTTGTGCCTCGTAGGCAGAAAGGGCAGAGGAAGAACGTGAGAAGGTGGAGAGGACATAAACACCCCAACTGCAGAGAAAACAACAACACACTGATTTTTCTCTTTTAATTAACAAGAAGGGTTCAGGTATGAGAATAGAAAGAAAACAGCCTGATGTAAATTCATTGCAAATCAGAGGTGCACTGCAGATAGCAAAAGATTAAACACTCCAAGCAGAGTCCTGTGCAAGCCGGGTTTAGGAGCTGATTATTGTGAGGCTGAGCCTAAGTAATAAGCATGAAATATTAATTAGGTTCCTGATATCTCGTGAAATGAAGGTGCTTTAGCATTAAGAGATGAAATTGAACCAGATTTAGAAGAAACACTTCAGATTATTTTGGGCGAGAAGCTAACACAAATATTGACTCCCTGGCCCGTTAATGCAAATAAATTAAATTATTAGGGATTAGTGGCTGGTTTAAACTGGAGAGAACCCAAGGCAGGAAGCTTTAACCTTTTCCCTGCTGAACCCTGACACTTGGGATGAGCAGCAGTTGTGTCTCCTGCACTGGAGCACTGCTGCTCTCCAGGGAAGCCTTTGGTCTCATTAGTCCCTAATCTTTGATAATGTGCTCTCCAGAGGCTCCCGTGGCTAAATGCTCTGATCAGTAATAGGATATGCAAAGCAGCTCTGCCCTGGGAGGGCCTGGGTGTCATAAATGAGGGAGTTACAGCAGGGAGGCTGAAACCTCCTCTGGCAGAAGGGTTCTGTGAGACTCAGATGTGTCCCAAGGGCTGCTCACCCACTCTGCTCACTCCTGCCTTCTCCAGGGGTTTGTTGGCTGGGTCCTGGTGGGATGAGAGAGGGAAAAGCACCAAAGGAGGGAGGAATAGGGAAGGGTTTGACTCCCTGGGTTGATGCCTTGGAAAGTAGAGAGTTCCATTCTTTTCACCTTGCTGAATACCCTGGACATTTACTCGTATTATTTGGGGTTTGCACAGTTAAATTCATCCTTTTTGCAGGATCACAGATGCTGTCAAAGTGTGTTAAACCTCTGTGGCACAGTTGTGAGCTGATACAAGGCTGATTCAAGCATCCTTTTGTTTGTAACTAAAAGCCTGGATTTCCTGGCGAATTTGGAACAAATGCACCCCAAAATAAGGCTTAAATAGTACTTCAGGGCTATGATTTAATGTACTTTTATTAGAACAGCCCTGTGTATCCATGGGAATTCCAGGGATTACATTCATTGCTCACAGGTCTCATCCTGAGAATGGTTATGAGCATGAGCAGGTGTCCAAAAGATGGAAGGTGCATCATGGCCCAGGAAAGTTCAGTAAGATCCTGTGCAAAGTCTGTCAAAGCTGGAATTTGAATTTCTGCCTCCTGCCCAAGACCATCTCCTTAATTACAGACACCCCAATGATTTGGGAAAGGGAAGGGCTGCAGTGACAAGGTCAGACTGGAGATTTGCAATCCACATCATCCTGCCCTGAGCTCCTGTTCTGCCCCCACAAACTTCTCACAGAGTGCAGGGAGGTGCTGCTTTGTGCCTGAGGCTGCCACAGCCCTCAGCTGCCCACTCCTGCCTTGCTTTTGTCCAGCAATTTTCCTCCTGCACCACAGATATTGTCGAGAACCACTGGCCCAATTTCTTCTTTCATTATGGATGGCAAAATAAAACATTAATAGGTTTTTTTTTAATATGAGCTGGGAGTTAAATATTCATTATTTCTTATTACTCCAATGTCACCAAGCCTTTGATGTGCTGCTGGAGCTCCAAATCTCTTCTCCCTGCTCTTCACTTGTACCCTTTTAGCTCCTGAGTGTGAAGGGCTTTGCTTGTGGCTCCTGCCAGGGCTCAGCAGCTGCTGGGGCTGTCACTGATGGGTGGGACCTGGGAAGGGATCTGGGATTGTCACTGATGGATGGGACCTGGGATTGTCACTGATGGATGGGACCTGGGATTGTCACTGATGGATGGGCCCTGGGATGGGACCTGGGATGGGATCTGGGATGGGACCTGGGATAGGATCTGGGATGGGACCTGGGATAGGATCTGGGATGGGACCTGGGATAGGATCTGGGATGGGATCTGGGATGAATCCTGGGCTGTGCCTGACTCCTGACTGAGCTTTGACTCTGGACTCTCTCCTCCCTAAAGGCAGGCCACTTGTCTGTCACTGTTTGTGTCAGTGTCACTGTGTCAGTGTCACTGTTTGTGTCAGGGTCACTGTTTTTGTTTCTAAGTGAGTGTGTTCAAATGTTGACTGCCCGCTGTCCTTTAATGCCAAATATTTTCCAGAAAAATGACATTTGGATGCCATCTGCATTTCTGTGGCAGTTTCCCCAGAACAGGAGCAGAATCTCTGTAACTGTGTGTGAAATATTTGTGTCTTACCCTTACTCAGAGTTTAGTTCACACCAAGATACCTCAATCCCCAGTTGTGTAACTCCCTGAGGGTGTGATCTTAGTTCTGCTGAGGAAAATTAGCAGCAATTTGAAAATCAGTATTGAAAAGGGATTTTTAAGATGGGAAAAGGTGTAAAAGTTGATTTGATTTATTGAGTATAACCATTAATTATGAGGTTTGTGTATATTGACCTGTTATTACAGATTCTTGTCACGGAAATTGCATCCTATGGGTCTGGGCATTTTCAAGTCCAAAGTTCCTCACAGGCAGGTTAAAGAGAATTCTTTATCAGAGACACGATTTATCCTGAAAGAAAGTTCACATTATGCTTTCTGTGTGATTAAATATTGTTGCAAAACTATTTAATTTAAAGTTAAACTTGAAAGCAAACTGTTAGGTTTGTGCAAGGGCAGGTCTGCAGTGCAGCAGACACCTGGGGAGGTGATTGCTGTTCTCTGGTGGACTGGTAAAAATAGGTGTTGAACAAGTGATAGAATGAAAGATATTTTCATTTTATACAAAAAAAAACTTTCACAAAAGTTCCAAATTCCTGACACAAATGTTGATTTCTCACTCCTGGGTATTGTGTTTCCAACCTGGAGCAGGGCATGGGTGAATTCAGGGTGTGGGGAGGAGCTGGAACAGCACCAATCCAGCACTTGATGAAAAAATAATACAATCAATTAATAGATAATCAAGTGTTAATAATTGAAATGAACTTGGCCATGAGTGTTGTTAATATTTAAACGTTATTCTGATGGATGAAGATGAATCACAGCATTACCTGTCTGTCTGGAGGGATGCTGGGGAGAAATTCAACTCTGCTCCTCAACACAATGGATCTGAAACCCACTCAAATATCAGCTGATGTTTTGTGGTTCAGAAGAGGCTCAAAATGTATTTCCAATGTGTTACCTCCATTTTTACAATTATTCAGGGAAAACAGCATCAATATCTGCAATGAAATACATTTGAAAGGAGCTGGGGCTTGCTTTTGGTGGTTTTTTTGGTTGGTTTGTTGGTTGGATTTTTTGTTTGTTTTAGTTTGGTGGGGGTTTTTTGTTTTGGGTTTTTTGCCTTTTTTGCCTCCTTTTTTTGCCTTTTTGTTTTGAGGGTTTTTTTGTTGTTGTTTGTTTGGTGGGGTTTTTTTGTTTTGTTTTGGTTTTGGGTTTTTTGTTGTTGTTTGAGGGGTTTTTTTGGTGGTTTTTTTGGGGGGTGTTGCTTTTTGTTTTTTTTNGGGGGTTTTTTTGGTTTTTTTTGGGGGGGTGTTGGTTTTTTGTTGTTGTTATTGTTGTTGTTTTGAGTATTCAGAGGATATTGCTTTTATATTGCTGCTTCAAGTGACAGGACAGCAGCAGAGCCTGTCCTTGGCCATGACCCCAAGAGATTTTGGGGTGCCTGGGCCAGTCTCAGGTGTCACTGGTGCCGATCTTTGCCAGTAAATGCAATATTTTTCCAGCAGCTCTTGCTGTTTGTGTCAGGATGAGCCAGGCTGGCTGTGACACCTGAAATCTCAAAGGAAAGAAAAGCAAACCTGCATGAAGCTGCTCCTTCAGGTGTAGGAACGGAATAGTTGAAAGATGAATTTACAAAGTGATGACTTTTGGTTATTTTAGCTATTTCTCTAAAGGTTCTTCAGCACATGGTATTTGAAATTAGTTTTCTCACAGCATTTCAGTTCTATAAATTGCTTTAACTAACACTGCAAAAAAACCACAAAAACCTGGAGGACTGGAATTTTGTTATGTATTTTATTCTCCAAACGTGAATTCAGGTGTTAGAATTCCTCACTGGATTGGATTTTTTGCTAAGGGCAATGAGCAGCTTTGGAAAATTCAATAGGTACCAGGTCACCAAAGGGATCAGAGCATCAACTACACAAAATTATCTTGGAATGAGGAGTAAAGAAGGAAGCACCTTAATCTTAGCTGCTGGATTTATACATGCATGACTTTTCCAGATAATTTTAGCTTCATAAATTCATCTATTTGTCATGTATTTCAGTCTTGAAACTCAAAGGTTTTCCAACTCCTTAGAAAAACCTGTTTCTGTTGTCCTCTTCCCCTTTTCCCAGTTCACCTTCCAACTCTAAATGCAATAATTTGTTGGCAGCACTCTGGATTCCAGTAGTTGCTGCTTTGTTCAGTGGTTCTGCAAGAAGGGCTGGGATAAAAATTTGGACTCAGGAGAGAATCCAGAGGTTTTTATCCCCCTTATGGAGAGGAACACTACACTCCTTGGAGAGCTGCTCTTCAAGACATTTATAGGAAAAGGTGGTTGAAATAGTTTGGAAATGAGGAGTCTGGCAAAGGGGGAAGGGATCTGAATCTCTGGAAAAAATTCTTTATGAAATGGCAGCCAGTATTGTGTTCCTTGTTTTCTCTCCTGACCTGTTTTAATTTTGTTTTAATTTGTTTTGGTTTTGTTGGGGGGGATGTGTGGTAATGGAGGCGAGCGCTTGACAGACAATAAACCGTGTAATGACCGTGATTAACATTCACAAAAGGTAATTCAGGTGGGAAAAAAACCGCTCGGCAAGCCTAATAAATGCTTCCACTTAAGATCTGCCTCTTAAATTCTTGAGGAGAATTACACAAACCACAAAAAGAAAACCCAAAAGCCACTCTGGGGTTTTCGAATTACCCCGGGAGATTGGGTTTACAGATTACCGGTGGTGTTAATGTGAGCAGAGCATCCAAATCCCTGGAAATGTTGGTTCCCATCATGTGAGACTCCTGGAGGACTCTGTGCTGCAGGGATTGGGGACTTTGGGCTTCAGCTGCTCTGAGCTTTCAGCCTGCTGGGTCTCAGGGTTTTAAACGAGCTGTGCCGAGTGAAAGCTCAGAAATTGTGAGTGAAATCGAAATCAGGGAATGTTTCCTGCGCTGTGCAGGAGGCTGGGCTGGGGAGCTGGATGGGGTCTGATGTTCAGACAGCTTTTGCTCCCGTGCTGGCTTGTACAAAGTCACCTCTGATTGTCTCTTCTGGGCATGTCATCTGTCACAGCTGCTCTGTCTGCCGGCCATCGATGTCCTTTTGGACAGATTTATGTCACACCCCATCCCTGCACCGTGACCAATATCACAGGAAACAATGAAGGAAGCAGATGCACATTATTTCTTAATTATTATTATTTTATTGCCATCTATAAATAATTCCTCTTTTTCTCCCCTCTCCAAAACCAGGTTCCTATTTGTTTTCCTTTTTTCCTTTTCTTGTTGTTACTCTAATGGGCTGTCTCAGCTCCACAGCCATCAGAAATCTTGGCTTGATGAGGCTGCTATGAAACATTTAAAGATTTAAATTATAAACTCAGAGGGAGAAAACCAGTGATGCATGATTAGTTGAAAGTTTTAAACATAATAGTGGTATTTTTCATATGCATGTACAGAAATGGCTCGTGTCAAGTGTAATGTGATTTTTAATACATATTAATAGAGTCTGTTGCAGTGGGGATGGTTTGAACACCTTTTGGCAGATGGCTGTGGTATTAGAGAATGCACAGTATAAATTAGTCATTTAGGGAAGGAAAACAATGCTGGAGTGCTGAGGGTGACTCTGCTCAGAGATGTGCAACCAGAAGGACTAAAGGCAGGATTAAATTTGCCAGGGAAATGGAATAAATGAACAGATAAATCCCCGTGTCAGAAAGGAGCTGGCTGTTGGTACAGCTTGTTCACAGCTCTGGCTGTGGCTCTGCCTTTCAGCTCCTGGCCCTTTGGAGGTCAGAGGGTGCAAAGCCAAGGCTGGGGCTCAGTTCATCCCTGGGAGGGCTGGAGTGGAGCAGAGCCCCAAGGGTGGGACATTCAGCTGTGGTGGAACTGAGGGATGGAACAGCTCAGCTGTGAGGAAAGGCTGGGAGAATTGGGATTGCTCAGCCTGGAGAAGGCTTTGGGATGAGTTAACTGTGCCTGGAGAAGGCTTTGGGATGAGCTAACTGTGCCTGGAGAAGGCTTTGGGATGAGCTAACTGTGCCTTTCAGTGCCCGAATGGGCTCCAAGAGAGCTGGAGAGGGATTTCTGCAAGGGCCTGCAGGGACAGGGCAGGAGGGAATGACTTTAGACTTAGGTTCATGTTCAGATGGGACATTAAGAGAAATTCTTCCTAGGGACTCCCTGGCACAGGATGCCCAGGGAAGCTGTGTCTGCCTCTTGATCCCTGGAAAGGTCCAAGGCCAGGCTGGACAGGGCTGGGAGCAGCCTGGGATAGTGGAAATTGTCCCTGCCATGGCAGGGGATCAAACAAGATGGTTTTCAAGGTCCCTCCCAATCCAAACCCTTTTGTGATTCTCTGTGGAAGGCAGTAACCACAGTCTTAAAACTGATCGAAGATGTGAAAGAAGCTGATGGCTGAGCATTGTCTCCTTTTTGTTTCGTGCTGTTCAGAAAACAGAATTAGCCCGATGATGAATCTGCGAGTCCTGTAAGTGTATTCCACTTTCCAGGTAGTGGCCTGACAAATGGCAGGGATTTTGTAGGAAATCACTTTAGCAAACGCTAAAGGGCACTCATCTCTGAGCCAGAGTGCAGCAGCTGCTTGAGCAATTTATTGCTGTGCTCAGATTCCTAATCGAGGCACTTGTTTGTAATCACTGTGCCTGGTAACCCCGGCATGGCTGCGGGAGCCTAGAAAGAGATATTTAAAAGCAATCTGCGTTTTCTCCCTCGGAAATCTTGGGAGCCATTCTCATTCCTGGAGTTTCCAATGGCAGAGGCAGCAGCTTTTGGCTTCTGCTGGATGAGGATGATTGTCAGGGGGGCTTGATGAGCTTTGTGCAGAGTGGGAGTGGATTCAGAGCATATGTGTGCAGCAAGAGCCTCGCTGCACAGGCAGCACTGGAGCCTTGGAGCATTGCAGGGTTCCCAGACACCCATCTGCACTCAGGGCTGCTCACCAGTGCATGGAACTCATCCCTTTGAACCTTGCTCCGTGCTGAAGCCAAAGTGGAAGGGAATCCTGGAGCAGATAGCGGGGTGTGAGCAAACCGCCTCTCCTGGCTGGACAGGGCTGTGTTTGCTCTGGAGAGAGAATTGTGCTCCAAACCTTCCCAAAGCAGCTTGGTGAGGTGAGCTGGTGGCTGGGGTGACAGGTGACAGGCTGACAGGTTTGCACCGTGTCAGGGCTGCTGGGGATGGAGCTGAGCTCTTTGCTGGGGATGCAGCAATTGCAGATGGAGGGATGTGCAACTCACTGAGCTGCTGGTTAATCCTGGGAGCTGAGGAAATCTCCTGGGCATGTAATCACTACAAATGTTTACCTGACTCTACCACATAGCTTGACATTATACCCCACAAGTTTGTGCCTCACTGAAATTACAGCCTGGCTATAAAACATCACAATTAGGCAGGAAAATATTAAAGAAGTATGGATGAGACTAAAGGCATTTTAAAAACGCTTTCTACGCCTTGGAACTGCAACCATTCATCGCCGTCTCCTGCTGGTTACACACTTTGTAATAGCTATTGTTTCCACGTCTGGGGTTTAATTTTCCTCAGCACGTTGGCAGCGCTGATGATCTCAATAACAATCCTCCAGCAAGGCTGCAGGGGCTGCGGGGAGGCCAGCGGGGAGCAGCCTGACTGACAGATATTGGAAGCCTTTCTGTGGTTCAGGATTAGTGGAACATTTCCCAGGCAGACCTGTTGGAGTGGGTGATCCGTGGCATCCTGGCTCTGTCACCTGTAGGGGAGCTGGGCTGGCTTTGGGGTCAGGTTGGGGTTGTTCCTCCCTGCAGGTGACACTTCCCTGTGGAGCAGATCTGGTACAGATTTCCAATGGAATTAAAGCCACCCTCTCAGTGTTCATGGCTGCTCAGGGGCTTTTCAATGGCACAGGTCAGCCCCAGAGGGCAGGTGTGTGTTTGAGCTGAAGATTTTGGGGTGTAGGGGTCACCAGCAGGTGCTGGGTGAGGCTCTGGGATGTGTTCTGCAGCACCATTCCCATCTACACAGCAGCCACAGAATCACTGAGCTTGGAAAAGCCCTCAAGGATCACTGAGTGTCCCAGGCCACAGCTCTGAGTGCCACATCCAGGTGACACCTCCAGATTTGGGCACTCCAAACCTCCCTGCCAGTGCTTCTCCACCAGGTCTGGCAGCAGATGAGCCACACTTTGCACCTGTCTGGACCTTTTCTGCTGGATTGTCCCTTTGGATAGGGAGAAGTGGTGCCAGAGACACCATCCAGCTCCTGGGAGGGTTCCTCCTCACCTGCAGATTCCTCCCAGCAGTCCTGGAGCTGATTTTGCAGCAAGTGAGAGCCTCTCCCAGACGCTGGGGATGCCCAAACTTGTCCTGGAGTAGAGAAGCTTAAAGTATTTGTTGAAAACACTGATTTCTTTGAGCTTGAAAGTGCTATCCTTTGTGCCCAACAAGCTTCTCTGAGCCCATTTAAACATTAGCCAAGCTGAGAATGGAAACAACTTTCACTCCAATAAAGCCAAAGTTGCAAAATTAGAAATGCTGTTATTATAAAAGAAAAGCAGACAAAATTAGGCGACAGAAACTTCGTTTGTGCCTGGATTAGGAGCTGCTGGAGGTGCTACCTCCAACAGAGGAATCTTGTTTGTCTTTGCTTTGCTGAGTTCAGCCTGACAGTCCCTGGATTTTGGACAGGTCTCTTGGGGGTGGAAGCCCACCTGGAGGTTTCACTCCTCATTTTTTCATTTGCTGGCTGCTCCATAATGGAAGAGGCATTTTCGAACAGCTCTCAGGCTTCCCTGATCCCTGCACTGATCCAAAGGATCTGTGTGTGTTGTCAGCTTGGATTTACCTGCCTGGTGCCCAGGAGAGTGCCAATGACCTTGGATTGTGGTGAAGGGACCTGAGAGGGGCAGAGGGAATGGGGATGCTGCTGTTTCCTGTTCCACACACAACATTGCAGAGCTTTGGTGATGTTCATAAACACATAAATCACATTAATAAATCCTGAGGCAGGGAACAGAGAGTGGCTCCAGCCCTGTTTTTCCTCACCAGTTGCTGTTCCTGGAAAGGCAGCGAGGTGTTGTGGTGCATGAGTGGAATTTGACAGGTTTCCCATGGAAACAGAGGATCAGATTTTTGTTTCTTCTTTGTCAGTGGAGCTGATGTCAGTCAGGAGCATCTGTGCCGTCCTCAGAGGATACACCCCGGTGTAAATTGGAGTGAGAGAGGGCTGAGTCCTCCTGTGTACCGAACAGTTTGTACAGTCTTGACTGCCTTAATGTATCTTATTTATATATATTTTTAAAAATTGCTTGGTCCTATGATAGCAGTATTTCTTTTTGAAATAAATCCCCGCTGTGGCTCCAGCCTGGGGAGCTCAGGCAGGTTTGAAATACTCTCAAATGCAGATTTTGCTGCTTTGCTCTCTGATCCCCCCAGACTGTCACTGCCATCACAGGGTTCCCAGTTCCCTGCTCGGGGCTTTGAGACCCAGGCTCTCTTTCATTTCTTCCTTTGTGGGTTGCTGTTCCAGCCTCACAGATTCTCTCAGGTCCCCGTGCTGCCTGTCTCTGCCCAGCACTGCTCCCTGCTCGGCTGCATTCCCGGATTTTTCCAGAACCATCCCTCTCCCAGGGTCTGTTCCCTCTCTGATGGATGTGGAGCAGCAGCTGCTGTGAGTCCCCAGCCTCCTTCACACCCCAGCCTGGTGTTGCTGCCTGCTCTCCTTTCCTTATGTGCTCCTCTCGCTGTCTCCTTTTCCCCCAAACCCCCCTCTCTCCATCTCCATTTCACACTCCAGATCCTGTGCTCCTCTCCTGCTGCTCCTCAGTGCTTTCATCCCTTCAGCCTCATGGAATCATGGAGTGGTTTGGGGTTGGAAAGGATTAAAAACTCATCCACCCCTGCCATGGCAGGGACACCTTCCACTGTCCCAGGCTGCTCCAAGCCCCAATGTCCAACCTGGCCTTGGACATTCCAGGGATCCAGGGGCTGCTCTGGGCACCCTGTGCCAGGGCCTGCCCACCCTCACAGGGAGCTCATCCCTTGCTGCTCCTCATTTCTGCATGGAGGGGAACCCCAAGTGTCTGCACCAGCTGTTGGAAGAGCTTTGCTCCAAAGCCGTTCCATTTTTTGTTTCCCTTTCCCACCCCCAGTGTCAAACTGGCTCTGGTGAAGTGTTTGGGGTCTTTTCACACCAACCTGGCTCTGCTGTTCCCAGTATGGAAATAGGTGAGAGCCTCAGTCACACCTGGAGCAGGTAAAAAATGAGTCAAGACACTCCTGCTTTATGAAACATCAGTTGGAGCTTTTCCCCAAGCAAATCAAGCCTTTGCTGGCATTGAGTCAAGCCTTTAAAGCTGTTCCCAGGGCTTCCTGCTGGGAGGAACAGAGGGAACAATTCTGGGCACACCAAGGGCAGGGTAAACCCAAGGTTTCCCTGATCCTGCTTGGGAAATACCACAAAGCATCCCAGAGGCATTGCTGGACCTGGCTGCTGACGAGGAGGAAATTCTGAGAGCAGCAAATGTGTAAGAAACCTGTTGGAAATCTGTGTTTCTCAAGAATTCTCTCATTCACGTCATGAAACTCACCTCAATCTCCTGCCTCTGTGTAAACCTGCTTATTGTGGGTTGTGATATCATTTACCTGATCTACTCCTCTGTAATTGCTGGGAGAGAAGGGAAAAACCACCCCAAAAATCTCTTTATGAAGTGCTCTGCCAATTCACCGTGCCATAAAAGAGGTACACCACAGTTAGCACCAAGGTCTAATTATGCAAATGACACAATTTAATAATCATTATTAAATCCCAGCAAGCTCTGTTTCTTTTCCTCATTGTTGATGGCTGTCCTTGATAGGAAAATGTTGTGATGCCTATCATAAAAAATTAATTTTTGTGGGGGTTTCACACCCTTGCAGGGGCTTGGGGTGCAGGAGGCCTCGCAGGCAAAGGCGGAGGCTGATTCCTCTAATCTTTGCAAGAACAAATGTTGTCCACAAGGAGAGCAGGGAGGGGAGAGAAAACTCTCACAGCAGCAAATATTTAATTAAAAAAAGGCTGCTTGGGCCAACTAGTTGTGGCAGCAGCTGCTTAAACAGAGATCTGTCCTCTAAATAACTTCAGCTAAATAAAGGAGAAGGAGAGTGGAGGGGAAAGTTCCAAGGGCTTGGGCTGTAATTGCAGGAATGAGTTTCATTTTTTTTTTTGCATTTTGGTGTCTTCAGGAGGCAGGAGCTCCTTCTCTGCCTGTCTGGAAAATCAGGATGCCTTGAGCTCTGGGAGTTTCACAGAGAGGAGAGTGTCAAGAAAGCCAAGGCATCACCTGCTGCTGTACTGGAGCTGTACAGGGTCTCATGGGGAAGGCTTTTCTGCCATGCAGAATAAAACAGAGTGTGGTAGGTACAGAATCAGCTCTTTTCTGGCTTCAGGGAACCTTCCCTGGCCAAAGGAGAGGTAGCTGAGCATCTCTGCTGCAGCAGGGTTGGCCTTGTGTCCTCATGCCAGGGAGATTTCTGCATTTCATATTAATTCTGCAGGTTCCTGGTGAGTTCCCTTGGCACCTTCTGCATCTGCCACGTCGTGACCTGGACTTCTAAAGGGTTCATGCCATTTATTTAACATGAAACGTTATTTGTAATAACGTAGTCCCATTTTTCAGGGAGTACCTCAGAGCATCCCACTGCAGCTCAGTTCCATGATAAATGTTTTTTGATCAAGCAGCTGGGCTGGGCAGGATAAAGGAATGTGAGGTGTCCATGCATGGTCCGTGTCAGGAGAGCTCTTTGAAAGGCTCAGATCCATCAGAAACAAATCCATGAGTCCTTTCCATGCTCTGGGGACATTTCCAGGCTCAGGGCTGCAGGGAAGAGTGAAGGAGCAGAATTTAAGTCAGAAATATTTGAGAGACAAGTGTATGGAAGGCCTTGTGCATGACTGACTCCTCTCTGTGATGTTTTTAGGGAGTTTTTTAGCCACTTTCTGCTGCATCTTTATAAGGAACATAATTGTTTTTTGTGAGATAATGATTAGAGGGCATTAAGTTTGCCCATGATGTGACACAAATGAGGTATAAACAACTTGACCAACAGTGTTGACAATTTCTTCTTTAATTTTATTTTTTTAAGAGGAAGGCAGAGCAATGTCTGTGATGCTGTAGGAGCTGTGGATGCAGTCTGTAATGCAGTTTTTGTGCATGTGAAAACACTTCTCCCAGTGTGCAAATCATGATTAGAGCAACACTTCTGCAGGTGGGCTGGGGAGAAAAAACCACCCTTGTCCTGAAGGACTCGGTGTTGGGGACAGGATGGGCAGTGAAATCCTGGTTCTGCCTGCTTGACATTCAAGGTGAAGCTTCCCCTTGCAATTTCACATAATTTCAGCACAGTTTAATTGTTCAGGCAGAACTCTCCACTCCTGATATTTGCTTGCTGTACTTCTAATTTGAGTTTATTTACTTTAATTTCCAGCAAGGTGGAGTGGAGCTTTTCCCAAAACTGGGGGAAGATCATGGTGGGTTTGTGCTGAGTGTTCAGAAAGTCACAGAAAGTGGGAAAACAGCAGCAGCTCCAGCTTTTGAAACAAAGATTTCATATTCTGTGGTGGGGTTTAAGTGAGTGGACTTTGCTGTTGCCATGGAAAGCAAAACCCAAAAGTAAAGGAAAAGCAGGCACCTAAATTGCCTTTTAGTTCATGGGCATTTCCTCTGGGTTGTTTCTTCTGTGGCCTTGGGAGATACTTTACAACCCCTCAGCAGCTCAGGGAATGGATTTAGTTTTGCCCAATTTCCTTCAAAACGTTTTTCCCCAGGCACTGGGTAAACAGCTAAATCACATTTCTCCAAGCAATCATATTTTTCCCAGGTTTTTTTAAGCTGTTTGAACGGTGTCTTTTGCTGCCTGTGTCTCTTCCTCATTGTCTCCTTCTCAGCCACCCAGCTGGAGTCAAATTGTACCTCTAAAGATCAACTGTGCCTTAAAATACACCCTGGGCTTGTCATGAAGGATCTCCTGTGATCACCTGAAGGTGCTGCAGCCCCTGCCAGCTGCTCCTCTGCATCCTGCCAGGGCTGAAAGGGAGGATGGATGTGGATCCTGAGGAGAGAGGAGCACAATTACAGACTCTCTTCCCTTCCTTTCACAGCTACAGCAGATATATTCAATGTATTGTCAGCCAGCTGTCTTCACTGGGGTTGATGGATGTTTTGATTTAATGCTTTGGAAAAAAAGAAATTGTGTTAATGGAGAAAAGCAACTGTTGCAGGTAGAAAATCATTGGGGTTTGGAGTGTTTGGAATGATGCTTTTCCCTCACAATGGTGAAACTGCTGGAGCAAGTGCAGAAAATTGCTGCTGTGCTCAAAAATAATCCTCACCTTATCAAGAACTTGATTTGCCTGAAAGCTTCCCCAAAAAACCATTTCCATTAACAGGAGCTGTAGGGACAAAATGATGACCAGATAAATTGCAGCATTATGCTGCTTTGGAGGATGTCTCAGGCACTCCTGGTACGATTCTGAGCTCTTTTCCTTCCCTGGGGATCCTGACAAAAAATTGTCCCATCTTCCTCAAGAGTCTGTAAAAATGAGCTCCTAAAAAATGCAGGTGGAACAAGAGTGTCTCCCCTGGGTGGGCTGGGCTGCTGAATGTGTTTTTATTTAGGCTTATTGGGGGTTTTTATTGAGCTGTGAAGTTCTTCATGGGAAAAGGGAATTGTTACAGATTCTAGGTGAAAACAGGGAAAGGAGGAAATGCAGAATCAGGATGGATTATCCACATACCCCTAATGCCATGCTGTTTGCTCAGGTACTCAGATTCCTCTGATTTGGCACAAACTGGGCCAAATCCTGCAATTATTGCCATAAATCAATTCCTGTGGGGTACTGCCCTTGGCAGACTGTAAATCCTGCTGGATCCTCCTGTAGAATCAGACCAAGATTCCCAAAGTGAGAGGTGCTGCTCCCTGTCCAGACAGGCACATCAGGATTGCAGAGTGATGTGGGTGATGTTCCACTTGTAACCTTAAACTCCCAGGAGTGTCTGTGTGAAATCACCACATTTCACTTCTTTTTTTTTAATTTTTTTTTTTTTTTAAAGTAATCCCTTGTATCTCTGGCAACTCAGAAAATGTTGGAAGCTTAATGGCCTTGACTTATCAGGAGGAGCAAGTGTTGGGGAGCTGCTCTGTGAGGCTGAGAGAGCTAATCTGTGTCATTACAGGGAAGGAGGAGGATCAGAGGCAGGCAGGGAGCTCAGAGCCTGCTTGCTGTGAAACCCTCCATAGTCACGAGTCCCTGGCTGCAGTTTCAATGAGGAACACGCAGTGTCCCGGTGACTTTCACTGCTGCTGTGCTGAGCTGCAGGGCAAAACTGAGACAGGAGGTGCCCTGCAGGGTTGGGGTCAGTTTTTCTTGGGGTTTAAGATGCTGTGTGTGAAGCCTGCTGGGATTTTTCTCTCTTGGGAATACACTGAGTATCTCCCTAGTCCCTGAGGCAGAGAAGCTCTGTGAGTGTGAGTTTTTAATGGCACAGATGAAGCAGGGAGCTCAGATTTAGGGGTTTTGATGTCTGCCAGTGTTGTACATCCTGAGTGAGTTCACCTGCCTGGGATGCAGCAGGAAAAGATGATCCTTAATGAACTGAGTGGGCATAATGGCTGTTTTCTGCTGTTTATAGAGGTGATTTATTTACAGTTAGATCCCCTTTCCCCTCTGTTCATGTTGTCACCTCGTTACCAGCACAGGGAGCTCTCCAGCAAACACAAACCCACGCTGTGACCATCACCAGCACCGAGTGGAGCCCTCAGTGCCCTGCTGTGCTTTCTGCCATTGTCAGGCGATTTTCCTGGCACTGGGATGCTTCCTGTGCCTGGAACGGAGCCCATCAGGGGCTGGGTGTGTAAATTTTCCCCCTCCTTTACCACCTGAGAGAGCTCCTCCCTTGGTAGGATCCCGAGGAGCCCTTGGCTGTGCCTTTGGAGTGTTTTGTGTTCTTCTGCTGACTGAACAATCTCCTGAGCCCAAGGGCTGCCAGAGCTGTGCCTGGCACATCCCTGCCCACCTTTCCCAGCCCCCAGAGCTCTCCTGGCTCCGTGTGTGCCAGGGATGTGCTGCAGGCAGGAGCTGGGATGGCTCAGAGGGGCTGTGGCATCTGCTGGGTTCCAGGAGAGCCTCTCAAGGTGAGACAGGGCTGCTTCAAGGAGGAGTTGCTTTACTGGAGCTCACGTTTGTTGGTATGAACAGGAGAAAGCCCGTGATTTTCCTGTTGTTATGCGTTTTGAAAGAGGCAGGACGAGCGTACAAAAGGAGCAGGCACCTTTGCAAATCGGTGTTGAAATTTGGGAGGATTTGCATCACCTCTGCTGGCAGAGGCTGTCACCGGCAGTCTCATCTGAGCACAAACTGCTTTTCTTTCCTTCCCTTTCCTTTCTTTCCCTTTCCTTCCCTCCGTGCCTGGCTGCCACAGCCTCACCCCCATCACCCACCCCACCTGCTGCTCTCTGCTTCATGCTTGACCTGTGAGCTGAGATGCTAATGGCTGTTGAAAATTTCAATTAATACAAACCCAGTTTCGGCCAGAGATGTGCTAAACTCGTTCAGGAGATGCAGCATCTCAGGGAAATGCAGAATGGCAAAATCCTCAGCCAGAAGCTGAATTTTTAACAGGTTGTGCTTTCAGGGCTGGTTTGTGAGCAGCAAAAGGAGGGTGGTGGTCACTGTGTGTTTGTAGCTTGTGACATTCCCGTGCCACAGCGTTATCTCCTCGTGCTGGAATGGTTTCAGTGTTTTCACTGGTTAAAAAAGGAATGGTGTGTGGCCAAACCTTCAGATGAAAGGGATAAACCAGACACATGTGGGGGATTAGGCTGCTCTTACACCTGTAAATGTGCAAATGTAAAGCCAGACCCTGATTTGATGGTGACTCGTACAGGAATTATGCAAAGTACACTCGATAGTGCAGTGAAGGAATACAGCCTAAAATTTCAGCGTGGTACTTTTAATTCCACTCTAAATACCTCAGAAGCTTGCTAATTAAATACTGGTGGGTTTCTCTGAAGTCTGCACATCGTCTCCACAAGCAGTTTGTGCTGCAGGATGCGGTACACCCACCTCGAGAACACTCCATTAAATCCAGATTTTCCCTTGAAAGAGGGGTTGGTGCCACAGTAGAACTGGAAGAAGGCTTAAAGGAGATTAGTGTAAAATTATGGATTAATTCCCACTCAAGAAAAGATTGTGTCTAAAGACCTAAACTTGTCTGTCACAGGAGCTGCTGTGGCTCAGTGCTCCCAGTGCCCAGAGCTGCTGCCCAGTTAACCCAGTCCAAAAATGAACTGGAGAAGGAGCAGTTTTATGTGCAGTGAGGATGGGCAAGGGAGCAAGCAAGAAAAAAGAGAAAGGTACTTAAATCTCTGTTGGAGAGGCCTGTTGGTGTTAAAGAGGAGAGGTTTGATCAGATCTGACCCAGACACTCCCCAGGCAGCTGCAGGAGGGTGGAGGATTTCTGTTGTCCCTTGGAGCCAGGGCCACTGTGGGGTCACCTGGTGTCCCCTTTCCCTGCCGTTCCCCTCTGCAGATCACTGCAGGTGTTGGTGTTTGCTCACATATTTCAGAACATCCATAAGGGGGAATTTGGCTGCAGGGCACTCAGGTTTGTGTGGAAGGAGTGGCTGGTTATCTCAATTTACTGGCAAATAAATCCCTAAATCGCTAATGTCATCACTAAAGTTTAATGAGGTATCCATGACCAGCAATGGCCCATCACAGTTCACATTTATTCCCTTGGCCATGAAGAGGCTAAAGCAGGTATTGATTTCCACCCTGGATTTTCTTGGGAGTCTTTACTGCAAGAGCTGCTCAGAGGCATTTTGAGGTTCTGATGGGGCTGGCAAACCTGGACTCCTGAGTGGTTTTTTGCAGGTTACAAAATGACATTTCTTCAGCTCTCCATCCCTGTGTGTGTGTAAATGTGATCCTTGTACTCGGTGCTCCATCTGCCAGCTGGACAAAACCAATGAAATCAGCTCTCCCAGGTGCTGGGCCATCATGTGGGCAGAGAGGTGACCAGGAGAAATCGTTTATTGCTGGCTTTTAAACCATTTCAGAGCATAGGGTGTGATCTGATGGGACCTGAGGGGATTGCAGCTCAAGATTCTGTTGGGAGCAGCTGGGAGCATTGGTGAGAATGGATGGCTGGTGCTGGCTGCCTCCTCCTGGGGTCACACCCTTGGATTCCAGGATGCTCTTACACCTCTGGCTTCCCCTCAGCTCGGGGTAGATCTCCAACAGAAACCCCAGAAACTGAGTTTGCACAGGATCAGCACAGGCATCAAACTGGGCTGGGGGTCAGCACCATCTGTCACCCTGCCCTGCTCTCACACACAGCCAGGGCAAGCTGGGCTCCCAAATTCCTGATTTATCCCTCAAAGCTTTGGCCCAGGGCTGGGAATTCTGTTGCACCCTTTATTGAATTGA
Organism: Pycnonotus jocosus; assembly: GCA_013400435.1. NCBI lineage: Eukaryota > Metazoa > Chordata > Aves > Passeriformes > Pycnonotidae > Pycnonotus > Pycnonotus jocosus. The sequence goes on along the minus strand of VWYP01030899.1, from coordinate 36,105 downwards.
ATGTTTTACTGCTACATTGTCCCGCAGCCTTGTGTGCAAATTCCTTTTTTTAAAATTTATTTTCATTCCATTTCTAGAGTGGTTTTTCAGTTTGGAAACTGAAAGACTGATGGATTACAAAATTGGGAAGCCGCAATCATAGTTGAAACACAAAAATTTTGTGAAATACTGCTGAAGTTGTGTAACCACACTGCAAACTTTTCCTTCAGATGTGCTGTCCGATGAAGTTTGTGAAGTCCTTGGCAGGATAAATAATGCATGGACTTTTCTCACTGAGCCTCCTGAGAGGGGAATTGCATCTGAAACAAAAATATCTCGGTGCCTGTTGTGTGCTGCAGCGTGTTTGGAAATGCTTTGCCACGGAAGGAAGAGCAGCTTTCTGATTGGGGTGATTATTTTAATCACCTCCAGCATATGCATCACGGGCTGCTTTTTTAGGAACTGACAACATCCCAAAATAGGTGACTGGGGAAGAGTCGAGTGAAGGTTATCCTCTCCCTGGTGCTGACATGGGATGTCAAAAAGCTTTTAGGGGAAAAGCAACGGGTGACATTGACACCTGCACTGAAATGGGGTCCTTATGAATATTCCCCCTCTTTTCCAAACTCTTGAGTGACCCTGCACATTTATTTTTCTGGGGTAAAAAAGAGATTATAGCTGCATAAAAGCTGGTGCTGGAGCAGCACATTTACAGCTGAACCGCAGCAGGAATCTCCACCTTTCCCAGCTAAAGGGTGAAAGAGGGAGCTCCCTGAGGTGTGGGAAAGCTCAGAGGTGATGGATTCATTCCGTGAGCTCCCTGGATCCCAGAGCTGCCATCCCGCTGCTGGGAGCTGCTCTGGGAACCCTTTGGAGCACATTTCCTTACCTGGTGAATTTTCCATTGCTGGAAGGCTTTGCAGTGTCTGTATCTCTGTAGCACTGAACTCATGTTTTCCTACATTAACAATTCCACATGTAACCATTAAACAACCAAACTTTTCTATTTTTTCCTACCAGAAACCAATTTTATTTTTTTTTTCCCTGAGTTTTTTTTCCTATTGTTCCATAACTGGGGCCACACAGGAGGCTGCAATTTCTGATTACAAATATTTACCAGTCCTGTAACATCCGTGTCACTGAGAAATTAAACCCAGTTCTGGCTAATGAAAAGCTCAGCCAAGGCATGCACCAGTGTTAGGCTGTGGGGATCCATTACTTTCCTCAAGATTTGTGCTGTGCAGGACTTAAACAAGGAATATTTGTAGAGGGAACCAAAGAGCTGAGGTTGCTGCCATATTTAGTAGTGCATTATAATTCCTCTTGGAAGCAGTAGACCAGTAATCTGGGAATTTTGGCTGTCATCCTGCTACTATTTATGAGCAATTTTAATGCAGTAATTACATGCAGGGAAAAATTGTTCACTAGGTTGATGAGATAAATGGAAATTTAATCTTTTTTTTTTTTTTTCCCTTGTTTGGTTGTCCAATATTTTTATGGCATCCTTCTGGAAGCAAGGGGATATAATAAAAGAATCTGGAACTCCATTGCTGCTTGGAAATGCTGATAGTTTGAAAGATTTGCTCAGTGTAAGTTAAAGGCAGCTCATTAAACAAACAAATGAGCTGTCCTTAGAGCAATCAGTATTTACTATTAACTGAACAGCACAGTAAATAATGAATCGCAGGTAAGGAACTACAGATAAGTATTTGCAGTGAATTCAAATTACTCGACTTAAGCCCGAGGCAGAGAAAAGCAAATAGAGAGAGAGAAGGAGAAGGAGGAGGGGGAAAGAAGAAGGAGAGAGGAGGGGCTGCAAATGGAACAATTCTTGTAGGGATCATTTGTTGTGCAGAAGGAAGGTTTTCTTGGGCCCCCATCCCTGGTGCAAGTGGTGCTGCAGTGAGCCCACATGAGAACAAAGGGAGATGTGGAATTCCTGGGGAAAAGGAGAAGAGAAGGCTTGGGGGACACCTTATAGATTTTTTTCCAGTACCTGAAGGTGGGTTAAAGGAGGGCTGAAGAGGGAATCTAGACAAGGATATGGAGTGCCAGGACACAGGGAATGGCTCCCACTGCCAGAGAGCAGGGCTGGATGGGAGATTGGGAATAAATTCCTCTCTGTGAGGGTGGGCAGGCCCTGGCACAGGGTGCCCAGAGCAGCTGTGGCTGCCCCTGGATCCCAAGGCCAGGCTGGACATTGGGGTTGGAGCAGCCTGGGACAGTGGGAGGTGTCCCTGCCATGGAAGGGAGTGGGAGAAGATGATTTTTAATGTCCCTTCCAACCCAAACCACTCTGGGGTTCTATCTGGGGAGCTTCCATAAATTCAAAGTTTTTTTTCCTCACTCTTATGAATACGAAATTACCAGGATTTAGGAATAAGTTATCAAGTTCAGCAATGAAATAAGAGGCATCCATCAGGGTTTAGTTGAGGAACTGTGGGTGCTCAGACATCTCTAGACAGCAGAAAAGTTTGGGGATTTCTGCACTCTCCCCTGGGTAAGGGCTGAGTTTCTCACAGTGGAAGGTGTCCCTGCTTATGGCAGGAGTGGGAAAAGGTGATTTTTATGGCTCAGTCCAACCCAAACCATCCTGTAACTGTTCAAAGCAGGGCTCTGGGCCTGACCCAGACCAGGGCTGATGTCTTTCCCAAGGTCAGGATTTTGCAAGTGCGTCCCTGGCACTCTCCTACCCAAGGACAGAACTGAGCTTTGGCAGCAGCGAGACCAAAACCTGCCCAGGGCTGCCAAGTGCCTGCACAGCTCCCTCAGTCATTTCTCTAAATTACTTAGGCAGCAAAATTGTTCATTTGCTGGGAGCTGGCACAGGTTGGGGAGTTTGGGTTTGGAGTTTAATCGTGGTTGGAGGGAGGGATTGTGCTGCCTGAAGTTTGGGTGCGTGGCTGTGCCTGAAGCCAGGATGGAGGGGCTCTCTGGGGGATGTTGCTCATTAAGGAGGGGCTTGGGGTGTTCTGGATGCTGAAAGTGAGAGGGATTTAATCAGGATCTCTGCAGTTTCACCTGAGGCCTGGTGGGACAGCCAAAGGCATGAAAGGCATCCTAAACACCTAAAGCTTGGCAGCCCTGCCTAAATGTCACCTTGAAAAGGTGAAGAGCTNCAAAGGGTCACCAGGTCTCACCCTTTGATCAGTTCTGGTCCATTTGCACCTTGGGGTTGAATTGTCCCATTGCAGCTCCAGGCTGTCAGGTCCCATCCTTCTTGTTCCTCCCTTCAGCCACCCTTGGTTGTGCTTTGGGGCTGAAAGTTGTCCTTGGTGTGCAGCAGGAAAAGGATTTGTTTTGTGTCCGTGCTGTGTGCAGAGCTGAGTGAGCCTGACTGTGAGCTCAGAGCTGCACCCCTGGGTGCACAGAACATGAAACACAGCAAAGATCAAACTGAAGGGATCACTGGGAGGGTGTCACAAGGTAAAAATCTCCACAAAGAGCCTCTTGCTTGATTCACATCTCCCCAGGACTGCACCTTGTGGAAACCCCTCAGAACAAACCAGCCGAGGTCCAAGGCAGCTGCAGGGAGGTTTCCAAGTGGAATTATCTGCTGGGTGTGCACAAGTCCATCCCTGCTGGTGCCCTGTGCTGGCTGCTTCCAAATGCTGGTGCTGTCAGCCCCCAGCATTAATATTCCAGCCAGGGAGCAGGAGTGAGGTGCTAGACGGGCAGGCTAATTACAGCAGCCTGCAGAGGCAAGGCAGGCTGTGCCACATGATGAAGGATATCCTGCTTACTTGGAGTGTTGCTGCTTTGCTCTGGCACTTCATTAAAAAAAAAGAAAAAAAATAAGGTGTGAGCTAATTGGTTTAGTTAAGGAATCGAGCTGTGCTTTTGGGGGTTTTTTTTGGATTTAATCTGAATTTATACGATGCTTTGTGACACTCATCCAGAACAAAACTTGCCGTGACCTTAGCAAGCTGTACACCTCCTGTAATCCCAGCTGCCTTGCCTCTGGCTGGCATCCTGACCCGCCTGCTCCTGTCCCCAGAGCTGTCAGCAGATGGGGGAGAGGAGGCTGTCACTGCCACCAGCCCACCATCTGCAGGCAGCGAGGCTGGGCAGGCTTTTGTGAGCCAAAATTGCAATTCTGCATCCGGAGGGTTTTCAGTCAGAGCATCTGTTTCACTTCTGATGACACAGATCTGGGGCTGGGCGTGTGCCAGGGGCAGGTGAGGAGGGGGAGAGCCCCATCCTGCAGTGACAGCAGCCATCAGGTGGCTGCTGGCTGGGGCTGCTGCGTGTCCTGTGTGTCCCCTGTGCTGTCACCCAGCCAAGTTTGGGCAGGCTGAGCTTTGGAAAGCTCCATCGCTCACAAGTCAGGGCCAGGAGAGCTCAGAGTGAGGGAATATCGAGTGCCACAAGCAGAACTGCTGGTGTTGCCTGATTCTGGCTGATTTACACCCAGCTGAGGCTGTCCCCTGTCCCTGTCCCCTCCAGTGGCCTTCTGCAGAGCGGGGCACTAAGCAGATTACTCAGCTTCTTCCACCAGCAAATACTCCGGGCCTAAGATACTTAAAAGACATCTGGTTTTTAGCCTCATTTCTAAACAAACGAGGCTTATGTGATTACAGTGTCTGCTGCTCGCCCCTTGTTGGCCAATTTCAATGCTCAGCCGGGGATTTTGGTCTCACAGATGGGAACTTGCAGGAAGTTTTTGTGGGGTGGTGAATGTGTGGATAAAACTCATCCTGGAGGAAGGGCGGGCTGTGCTCACCTCGATGATGGCAGAGGGAATGTGCTGGGGGAAAGGGGGATTTCCCTCTGTTTGTAGGGAAAAGCAGCCAGGAGGAGAAAGCCCCCATGGAGTGGAGGGTGTGGGTTGAGTGGCTGAGCTCTGCTCCAGCTGTGCCATCAGCAGTGCCACCTCCTGCTGTCCCCACATGCCAACTGCTCCTGTGATGCCGGGATTGCTTTCCTGATCCCTGGATTAAGGGGGTGGGATGTGCAAAGATCCGAGGGCTATGTGTGAGGCAGGGCACTGCCCTGGCACAGCTCTGAGGGCTGGCTGCAGTGCAGCAGAGCTGCCCATGCCTGGGCTGCCTGGTCTGTCCGTGCCTCCTGCACAGCGACCTTGTCTTCACAATTGTTCTTTCGAAGTTGTCCTGGCACCTGAGGTCTGGATTCTCCTGAGGCTGCTGCCCCTTAGCACTGTTGGAGGGTGCACAGGTGAGCACAGCTTGTGCTGGTTAATAATTCACTCAGGTACCCTGCATGGTGACCCAAATCCTCCATGCACACACTTGTGCAGAATCCCAGAGTGGTTTGGGTTGGAAGGGACCTTAAAAATCATCTTCTCACATCTCCTGCTATAGGCAGGGACACCTTCCACTGTCCCAGACTGCTCCAAGCCCCAACCTGGCCTTGGGCATTGCCAGGGATCCAGGGGCAGCCACAGCTGCTCTGGGCACCCTGTGCCAGGGCCTGTCATCCTCAAAGGGAAAGATTTCTTCCTGATTTTTGATCTAAATCAGAATTCTCTCCTTTACTTCTCTGTGAATTTCACTTCAATGCTCATCAGAGCTGGATCTGTCTCCTTTCTGCAGACACACAACGTTTCTGCTTTGTAATTCACAACCTGTCTGTCAATGGAATGTGGAAAACCCACGTAGAGTAGCTCTGGGACTGTGGGGGAAAAGCAAAGGTTTCATATTCTGGTTCCTAATAATGAACTAAATGAGATTGTGTCCTTCCTTGAGCATAAATGAAAGATAAAAGACAGATGAGATTTATGAACGAGGTCATTAGTGTACCAAATTTCTCTCATTAGATCTGTTACATTACTTTCCAACTTACACAACTCTCATTAGAAAAATTTATGAACTGGAATGATTACAAATACACCGTATTCAAAACCATCCCTGCTTTTAATTGCCAAACAGCAAAAAAATAATTATACTTCTGTGCTACAACTGAGCTGTATTTTTGTGGGGTTTTTTTTGTTGTTGTTGTTAGAATTTAAATAGAGGTTTTTCTTGAATCCAGGGGCTGGGGTGAGAGCAAAATGGACCATTTAATGCAATTTAGCTGCAAAGCTGAAGCATTGCTTTAATTTTATGACCCAGGTTGGTATTGTAGGCTAATATTGCTGTTTGTTCTCCTCACCAGACTCCCACTTTCACATCCCCGTGCCTGATCTGAAGTGACAGTGAGCAGAAGCAGAAGGTTTCTCTCATTCTGTTTGGACTCCCTGTTTACAGAAGAATGATGGAGATGCTATTAAGCACAAAAGGCATCACCATATGCCTGTTTTTCTTTGTATTGAGTTTGGCAGCAGCTATTGAAATACCATTATCAGGTGAGTTGTAGCTATTTGCTGTGCCCTTTGCTGTTTTGTTTGGCATTCCTTTGCAGCTATCCCTGAAGGAAAAACATTAAATCCTCTTTTTTTTCCAGTTGTGCTCCGTTTGGAATTTAATCTCGCCACAACGTGGCCTTTGGGAAATTCAGGTGTGATCAGAAACTAAGCTGTCCTGCTTAAAAGGAGCAGTAAAGCTGTCTGATAACATCTCTGTGGTGTTTGCCATCCAACACAATGCTCAGCTCCCAGGGTTTGGGTTTGTCCTTCACTTCAATTCCTCATCTTGGCTCTGAATCCCCCTGAAGCCTGTTGGATGTGCATTTATCCCTCCTTGCAAGCTGCCATGGGGAAGGAGCAGGTGGATGTCTCTGTGGGTCCCCAGGGAAGGATTTCACACTCCGTGTCCTGCCCCGGGGAGCGGCTCCTGCCTCCCTCGCCGGCTGGGATGAATTCAAACTGCTTGTTTTACATGGATCGTGAGCTTCCAGGACACGTGTCAAATACGGGATGAGGCTCACAGGGAGCAATCCAAGGAAAGCCAGAGGACCCCTCCTGCCTGGAGAACAGCCCAGACCTCCCGAGCTTTGCGTTTTTCAGACATAAACGGACCAGGAGGGTTGAAAACTGCATTTTGCTTTGTTGTTTTGGTCACAAAAAAAACCCCTCCAAAACCACCCAACAAAGCAAACCTCAACAATATTAGGACTTATAAATTATGGTGGGGAAAAATAAAGAAACAAACCTAAGGAATAATAAATTCAGGCTATTTTTAAGGTCTCAGAGTAGGACACGGGCCAGTTTCAGGGCAGCCTTTGGATCTGCCGTGAGCTCTCAGCACTCTGGAGCCTGCCAATAGCCCTGGCTGCAAAGAGGAAGCCAGCAGAGCAGGTTTATAGGATATTTTTGTAAAACTATCCAAATTTGCATTGGGAAGTAGAGGTTTTTGGGGTTTTTTTTCAGGAAGGAACTGCAGTGGCTCCTTGTGTTTCAATAAAGCCCAAGTGGAGCTGCGTCTGTAAAGCTCAGGCAAACTCTCTGGGCATCCACTGCTTTTATGAACCTACCCCAGGGAACAACCTAACCCCTAATTAGCTGTAATGAAGCATTTTATATTCTAATAAAAAGTTATTTCTGATCAGTGGAGCTGGTGGGCTTGGAAGTGTTCAGCTTGGAGACCATGTGATATGACAGGAGTCCTCATTTCACTCCAGCTTTGAGCTCCCTGCGCTTAAAGCAGCACCCAAAGAGCATTTTAATTCCCTTCCTGGCTGTTTATAACAATGGGGTGATCCTATTATCCCAGCTGCGCTGCAGGGAGCATTCTCCTCCCTCTGTTACACAGGCTTTTGCAACACTTTAATTCCCTCAGAAGAAAGGAAAAGTTGGTGTTGCATGAGCACGCAGCTGCAGCCTGGGGCAGACATTAAACCACCCTTGCAGTCCATGGGTTTTCCTGGCAATTTTCTCCAGGATGGAGTTTGCTGCTTCGTGTGTGTGTGTGCATCTGTGTCTGGATTAAATCCAGTTACTGACTTCACCTATGAATAAATTTGCCAGGCCACAGCTTTCGCTCCCGTGCTTTGGCTCTGGCTCTGGCGTGGTCCCAGCTCCCCTCTGCCCTGGGTGGGTTTGGAGGGGGATGAGGGTGGGCACTGCCCCTCTGCCAGGCCTTTCTTTGGCCCCAAAGGCTGTGACAGTGATCAGGGGGTGTTGTCTGTGCCAGGCAGGTGATGATCATCTTTTCCCCAAGCCCAGCCTCACTTTCTGCAGGAATATTGCAATCCTGCCGTTGTCCCTCTCTGCTCACGGGGAGCCCAGTTTGGCTGGGATGGTGTTTGAAGCCAATTCCATGGGATGTTTTAACCCAGTTCCTCTTTGTGCTCAGTTTCCCAGCTCCCAACAATCACGGAGCAATCCCACACCCAGGTTGCCTACCCCTTTGACGAGGACTTCACCATTAAATGTGAGGCCAGAGGAAACCCCCAGCCCACGTGAGTACTGCTTGGAGAAGAAAACAGGAGCTGAGTTTGCTCTTAACCTTTGCCAGGCATTGTTGTGTCTGTCAGGAGCTGCTGCACAAAAAACCTGCTCATCATCCTCAGTGGGGTTAAGGTTTGGTTTTCCACTCAGCTTTTGTTGCCCCATCGCTTTCCCCTCACCCTGTGAATAGGTATCAAAGCTGTTTTCCTCCTTGGGAGACGTTTCATTTCTCTGGCACGTGCCAAATTCACCTCATGGTTTAAAAATAAAAATCTTTGCTGGGTTGTGCTGCAAAGGATGGGCTATGTCATGGTAATCACAGGGGCCCAGCTGTTCCTCTGCTTCTTCCACAGCAACCCTAAAAATCCCGAACACATTGAACTGCGTATTCAAACACCGCATTTGCATTTTATCAGATACCTTGTCTGTACCTTAACGTCAGCAGGGCCCTGGTGATGGCACAGATAGACACATGAGGAGTTACTCAGATAAATATCCAAAGATAAGCTCTGTGCATTTTACAGCAGCGTGGAAAAGAGAAAGATTTTTAATATGATTATGTGAAAATGTGATTAGCAGGAGTGCAATAACAACACAGTAAAAACTCCTCCTGAGGCTTCCACCACTGAATGGGTTTTGGGCTAAATTAATAGCTGGTTTGAATGACTCTTTTTTCTCTTTAATCCTTCCCTTCTCCTTTTTTTTTTTTTTGCAATACAATTTAAACTTTAAAAGGCATCCTTTTATTTAGATCAAGGCGATTTGGTAATTTTTAATTGAGCTCTGAATGGGGATTTGTAGCACGATAACAAATTCCCTTTGTTCCACTGTTTGTCGGTGCATCAATGAAAAGTTTCCTGGTGTATTTAAATGATGTGGTGGTGCCTGTTAGGTGAGGGGATCCCATATTCCTTCCATCCTGGAGCAAGGATCCCATATTCCCTCCATCCTGAAGCACGATGGTTTTGCCAAGAGCAGTGAAGTGCCATAACAACAGTTTTGTTGTCATTATTTATTCTCTTAAAACAAAAAAACC
>VWYP01030899.1:0-26768 GCA_013400435.1 Pycnonotus jocosus | reverse complement strand
AAAAAAAAAAGAGAAAGAAAGGTACATCTGCCACTAAATTGATGTTGCACTGTAATTTCCAGCTGTCTGATTTTAAATCAGTTTAGGCAAATTTCAATCCACCTGAGAATTGCAGGTACAGGAGCTGTGACATTTCCTTCAGCAGTCATCAAAATCACCCCACCAGCAGCACGAAAAAACTACAAATGCAAAGAGAAACTCAATGGCATCACCTCAGTTTCTTCTGGTCCAGCCATGGTGCAGGGTGGGAGAAGCTCTGGTGGATCTTTGCTGTTCCAAAGCAGCAATTCCACTCCAGCCCCATCCTTTGCAGACCTGCAGGTCCTGGCAGTGTGTGGCTTTCCCAGATGTCCTGCTGTTGGAACCCTGGGAACTGAGAATTTCAGGCTTTCTGTGCTGGTAAGCACTGGCCCTCAAAAAAACCACTGCATTTGACCAGAGGCTGTGGAAGAGGCTTCCAAAATTGAGTGATAGCACTGGGATTATGGGCGCCTAGTTCAATAGAAGTGTGTAGTGTCACATGGTGGAAAACTCTGAGTTTAAGGATTTAGAANAAAAGACCTTGTAAAGAGATAGAGACAGAGCCATTTTCTACTTTGTTAGCCAGAACTCACAACTTGTGAGACTGTAACATAGGTGAGAATTAATAAACATCTGAGACCAAACACAAAAAGCCATCTCTCGAGCATTTAATCCCGGCTCTAACAGAAAAGAAATAACAAACCCATACCCTGCCTGTCACTGTCCTTGCTCCAAGCTCTGTGCTCTTGTCTCCTGTCACAGCCAGTTGTCCCAAAGCAGAGGGTGTGGAAGGAAGGAGAGATGTGCCCAGGAGGCAGCACGAGGCAGAGGAGCACAGTGGTCATTGTGCCATTCAACTCTCTCCTCTTACATTGAGTTTTTCTCCTTTTATTTTGATCAAATTCCCTTGGCCTCACCCTGATTAATACCAAAATGCTCTCCTGGTGCTTGCCCACTGTAACATTTCTTTTCTTTTTCAGCTTTAACTGGACTAAGGATGGAAAACCGTTTGATTTATCGTCTGACCCGAGGATAGTTACAACCAACAATTCTGGAACTTTTGTGATCCAGAACCGAGGAACCATCAACAATTTCCAAGGGAAATATCGCTGCTTTGCCTCCAACCTGCTGGGAACTGCCATGTCAGAAGAAATTGAGCTGATTGTTCCAAGTAAGGGCTTCACTTTTGGTTTAATTTATAATTATTACATTTATTATTAAGATGAGAACTGTCTTTCCTCAAAACAAATGGGAAAGAACAGCTCACTAAGGCAGAGCATGGCAAGACATGAGTTGTTTGTTACTCAGTGAACATTCAAAGAAAAAAGCTGTGTTTTCTCCTTGGAATGATTTAATTTAATTCCTGGTTTTGAGGACAGAAACCAAATCTGGATGCAGGATTTCAGACCACTGAACTATCAACTCCCACAGGTTATTACTGCAAAATAGCAAAGAATGCAAATGTTGGAAAGCTCCAGGGGCAGTGATTTGATCAGCTGTGAGTTCATTAATCTGATGTCAGCAGCATTCAGGGTTTGGGATAAATACTGATGGGGAGAAGAATAAAGCCCTGGAAGTGAATGGAAAGCAAGCTTAAAAATAGAGCAGGGAAAATTACTGATCCCAGAAATTTGTGCTCCCACTGTTAGCACGGAGGAAGGGCAGAGGGAAAAATGAGGGATTAAGGACCAAGTTTGTAAAAGTGGGATGAAATTTATGGATAGCATCAAAGAATCATCAAGGTTGGCAAAGAGCTCTTAAAATCATTGAGTTCAACCCTAAACCCAGCCCAGGCAGGTTCAACACTCAGCCATGTCCCAAAGCTGAACCAACTGGTTTGTACCAACCCATTTCATCACCTGCAGTTTGGAACACGAGCACACACTTTGGTTCTAAATTCAGGATTAGAACATATGAAATGAGAAGAGGAAAATCAGAAGCAGAATGTTGCCAGTGGGAGCAGAAAGGACAAGGAACTCCCCCAGCTCCATGATGGAGCAGGGTGAGAACCTGAATCAAGTTTTATGATGCAGTTCAGTGGCAGAGATGCAGAAAAGTAGCGGTGCAGTGGATTTTTTCAGATTAGATCCTTCATTTCCAAGCTCCTACAGTATTTTGTTATCAAATACTTGACAGCTCCATGCTCAGGTGGAATCCATGTGGCAGGGGATGCATCCCCAGCCTGCTCAGCCCCACAGTGACAGGAGGTGGCTGCTTCTGCACAACAAAACACTTCTGGCAGAGCAGTGCAGATGAAATGGGCTGTGAGAAACACGAATAAACATTTTTGTCCTGTCTTCAGCACAGGAAATAATCCTGAGAAGCATTCAGGGCACAGCCAGGGCTGGGAGAGGGCACATTGAAAACAAGACATTGCCAGGGCTGGGAGGGTTCCTGGGAGGGGTTCCTGCTGAGGATGCCATGTAAATGCATTTTATGAATGCTCCTCATGAAAGACATGCTTTATTTTCCTCCCATCCAGTTTTATGGATTTCTTTTCCTCCCTGGGAAATCTGTTTGGTGTTGCAATGTGCAGCACAGTAATCCCTGCTGCCAGAGCTTGGTGTTGAGTGAGGAATTAGCAGGATCCCAGGTGTGGCTCTGTGGTTCAGTCTCCACCACCTTGCAGCTGTTTTAAGGGAAGAGCTTTGCAGAGCAGAGGAGAATTGCAGAAAGCTTTAGGGCAGTAAATTGAGGTTTATTGAACTGTTGGCTCCACAGGGAGGACAAAGCAGCTGATGGCAGCTGGAGTTTCAGGCAGGGACAGGAGAGTGATGCGGTTAAACTTCACACAGGACATAGATTTTCACTTTGCAGTCTGGGCAGGGCAGTGGGGTTAATAGAACTTCTCTGAAGCAAAAAATCTCAAACTCATTACATTTGAGAGGAGTTAAAGTGCTCAGTGTCATGTGTGTGCCTCCAGCAGCAGAATATTCTGGTACTCCATTGCTGCTGAACTAAAAAGGATGCTCGAGATGGAAAACAAGGAGTTGATGTTTGTATTTGGGATTATTGAATCTGTATTCAGAGAAGAGATTTTTGGCTTTTAATGAAAAACAGTCTAGAGTGGCTTAAGTAGATATTAAATATATTGGGAGTGGATGGCAACAAATTTACAGAGAGGTTACAAACATGGTTGTTATCAAAAGGAAGAGGAATTTTAGTGCTAATATATGCAAAGTCCTAAACCCAGCAAAAAACCCCTACATGGTACAGATCAAGTATTAGAGGGATTTACCCAACTCACACACCTCTTAAAGCACCTTTGCTGTTATTAGAACTCTTCTAAGTTCTTTCATTTGCGGGTGCAGTGTGGAAGCTGCGAATTAAACCAGGATTCAGAGAGGAGCAGGAGGCACCTTTGATTTTTCTAAAGTGCTGGATGCTCTACAACCATGCCCCAGTGAAAGAGCTGCTGGTGCACAGCCCTGCTGTAAATCAGACCCTGCCAGGAGGGGCTGGGGATAAATCAGCCCTGCTCACCCCCGGGTTTTGAGGCAGAGACTGGTACATGTGAGATCACTCTGTGCATTCACGGTAAAGGTGCAGAGGTGGCAGAGCTGTGCCAGCTGCCAGTCAGATTTAAAGCTCCTTGGCAAAGTCACCGTGCCAGGGAAGGGAAGGGAAGAAAAACCCCAGCGAGGCAGAGCAGGGCAGCCTCTTTCATAAATTACATTTCCACTGCAGAAAGCAGAATACTGGGTCTGTAAGGCTGCTGCTGAAAAGGAGAACAAAAGCCTGTTTACTCACAGTAGTCATTGCAGGGAAGCAATAGAAATGTCAGCAGAAATGATCATTAAATCTCACCTACATAATGAAAATCCCCCACCTCCCCTATGCAGGATGACATTAAGGAGAGGGGGAAGAATGGGCTCCGAGGATCTCGGTGTGTTTGCAGCTCTAACAAAGGCCAGATTGTTACGAGATACATTCAGCACGAAAATGAATTTAAATGGTGAGAACACAGACTTCAGCTCCCCTCCTCCAGCATTTCGGGAATCTGCTGCTTGAATTAGTGAGCAGGCCCCGTGCCAGAGGAAGGAGAAGAAGTACAGTTTAAACTTCTTTAATTAACTGTGCTGTAAAAGACTCCTCATGGCAGGCTGAGTTGAGATTTATGCTCGGCATTTCTAAAGCTGCTGCTCCAAAAGATCTGAGGATGGAAATATTGGCTGAATGTAAAATTATCCCGTGGCAGGCTGTGCTCTGCCAGTGATGTTAGTGCAAGGATTGCCAAAGAAAGCCAGACCTGAGTTAATGTTCAAACACTCAGGTGTGAAAATCCTGAAATCAGTGAAAGTTACTGAGCTGATACTGAAGCAGGAGGTCTCAGTTTTGTCAAGGCTTTGGTGTGGCCTTTAAGGAAAACAAAAGAGAGCAATTCCCTGAGACTTCGAAGGTTATGGGAATAAAAATTAACCCTTTTGCCTCCTAAGGAAGTGACCTTCACCTATGGATGCTTTTCTGGCCACTTAAATAATTGGGCTGGCTCTGATTCTTGCCTGTGGCCATCCTTTTGAAAAGGATAACAGAGATTTACACAGAAAAGAGAAAAGCTGTCACTGATTCCATTCCACATCTCTGGGAAGGAGCGGACTCCCAGTCACGCTCTCCCCTACAGCCAGGCTCTGCTAACTTTTTCAATTTAAGGCAGCAATTAAAAAAAATCCATAAACAAGCAGGGTGATATCTCATAAACAGTTCAAAGGCTGCAATGGAAATTACAGATGTAACTATTGCTGCTGCTCCATGGATCAGAATATCAATTGAGGCACGGAGATGAGCCCTGGAAACTTCTCAAGCTTCACTCAGTGCAGCTCCACATCAGGGACTGCAGGTCGTGGCTAAGATTCCTTAAAATGTTGGGCTGTTTGCTGTACAAGATACAGATCTGTATGAAAAATCATAATTAAAAACTAATTTAGGTGTCTAAGGAGCTGGAAATTCTGCGGTTATAGAAATTTCTTGACTATTTCTGCTTTGCCTCACTTTTACATCCTTTATGTGCAAGGAGAAATATGAGACTATCCATGATGGATCAGGCTAAGCTCTCCTTTACCCCAGGATATCTTCAGTAGAATCCACAGGGAAGGTTATAAAACCAGACCAGGGTTACAATGATGTTTTTCTCTAATTTCACAATGCATTTGCCAATTGCTGATTTACCATCCTGAATTCGCTCCCATTTTACTCCTGATATTGGTAGAAACGAGACACAGGGATCTCAAGGACAGGTCACCTGGAGAAAATGCTTTTCCTTTGCTCAATTTCTCAACACTTGACCCCAAAACATGTAAAACACCCGATGGAATGGGCTCTGTTTTCACATAAACTGGAATAAATTGCCATAATTGATACAGTTTTAGTGTGAGGTCACTGTGATCAGCAGAGAGACAAAAAACTGAGCTGTAGGACAAAAACTGAGCTGTAGGACAAAACCAGAGCTTTGGGACAAAACCTGAGCTGTAGGACAAGGTGTCCTGGATGGATCCCTGAGTAAACCTGGAGCAATGTTGGGGGCTGGAGTTCCCAGCTTTTCTTGCTGCATTTCTAATCTCTGTTTCTGCTAAACTCAACTGAAGCCTTTCTATTGCAGTGTTGGTCTCCCTCCTGTTTGCTTTAGGTTGAGAAATTGCATTTTCTGAAGGGATGAGGAGGAGGGACTCAGGCTCCTTTGTGGGTTTTCTCCCAGCCCCCTCCGAATTTGCCAGGGGTGCTTCAGCCGGGTCTCAAGCACAGCTCAGTCATTAAACTTTGATTCACCCCAGGGATTAAACAGATCCTGGCTCCTTGCACAAATGACTCTGGCCACTGATAATCTTCCATTTCCATGGTTCACACACTGTCAGAGCACTTCAGTTCTGGTTTTTGAGTGCTGCCTTGTCAGGGAAAAACCCTCGGTCAGCAAAGCCTTTCCCAGGAGTATTTGAAGAGGTGTCACGGTGGGATTTTCGGGAATTCCCCATAGCTGGAGTTGGGAGTGCAGGTTTCTACTTTCCCCGTGGCTGCTCCACTCACAGCCCTTGATTTGTGTGTGCTGAGAGCCCTTCAGCCTTTCTCAGAGTCACGAAACCCCACTGCTCTCCCCTGTGCCCTGGATATGAGGAAGCAGCACCCAGAGCTGTGCTGGATTCTCTGTCCCCTCTCATCGCAGTCGTTTTTTGGGGATTCCATGGAATATTGACAGAGCAGCTCAGTGTTATCACTGCAGAGACACCAGCTGGATTATTCAGTGGCCATGTGCTGCACTGAGAACTCTACGATGTTAAACACTTCCAGAGCACGGTTTATTTTTTGTGATGTTGTGGAGTTTAACTCAGCTCTGATGATTTTTATGATCAACCACAAATCAGAGATGATTGATTCTGGAATATCCTCTAATTAGAACATAGGAGCCCTGCAAAAAGATCCAAAATATTGCCTGCATACACGTCCTGAAGATTGATGTGCAAAAGGCAAACTCTAATGTGACAGAAGCTTTTTGTTTTCAATAAATCTGAATTCAGCAGCGGGTATTTTTCTAGCCTTGGAGACCAGTGGGACCCCAGAAAAAAAAATGATGCTTGTCAGAAGGTTTGGCTCAGGAATTTATCACGAGTTTTCATCTCTTGCAAAGCTTCAAGGATTAAACCATTCAAATTTATTCATCATGAGGATGAAAATTAAAGTTTTTAAATGCTTTCCATGGCAAACTAAGGGGAAAAAACCCAGCATGGAAGGACCCAAATGCCCTGATCACCTGTGGTGCAAGTACTTGTTGGAGGTGGAGGACATTTGGGGTCAAATTGCTGCTTCCTCCAGTGAAGTCCAGCTGCCAACATCTGGCCCCAGGTTGGAGATGAATCTGTGCTGCCAGCTAATGACACCAGGGCTGTGACTTGTCACTGTCCCCTGGTGGGATTCAGTAAATTTCTGTATAATTCTGTAATTACTGGCCACAGAAATTCACTGGGAAGCCCAGTGGTTGTGGCGCCCAGCTGGGATATCAGAAACTCAGATTTAGTTCTGCTAAATGAGGCAAAAAAAATGGGTTTGAGCAAGGGGTTCCAATGTCCTAAATAAGTCATCCCATATTAGCCCATTTGCTGATCTCGTTGGTTTGGTCAGAAATCCCTTATCCCTCACCTGATCCAGCTTATTTAAAATTTTGTTGTGAGTGACGTGCTTTGGGGAATAAATAAGCTTTAGATGAAGAAATTGGCTTTTTGCTGCTGGAAAACATTCCACCTCTGCAGTCAGCAGATGTATTTCCCAGGGCTTGAAGGGTGCAGGTTACTGGAGGTGCTGGATATGAATATGCAGCTCTTTTTTTTTTTACCTGAAATTTCACCTACAGGGTGTGTGATGCTCATTAGCTGCATTTTGCCTCTCCTAAGAATTCCTAACCTATTAATAACCCTCCTGGAGATAAAATCTCTGCAGAGTCTGCATTCAGGCAATCAGCACTGGAGTGATTGCTTGTTTTTATGTTTACTAATCCTGGGATGTGTGAAGCGTCCTCAGAGCCCTGTCCTTGCATTTCCCCCCTCTCCTTTCTTTTGTCAGAATGTGTCTGATGTTGCAGATTCCCTGCTGGATGGCCCAAGTTTTGGAGTTGCTCTCAGAGCTCTCTGTCGTGGCTTGGGCACCAGTGGGGCGATGTTTGCTGTGCCAGTTTGGCTCTGCATAGCCAGGACCTGCAGGACCAATTAATGTCAAGGTCTGGGCTACATTTCACCTCGATCCCCGTACGGGCCACCAATTTAAATGTTATGGTTTTCAATTTACCAAATTCCGTTTACCAAAAACGAGATGGGATTTTTCAAAGAAAAAGGCAAAAAACAGGCTCAACTTACAACTAACAAACAGTTTATTAACACACACTATGAAAAAGAAAAAAAAAAAAG
The DNA here is from genome assembly GCA_013400435.1 of Pycnonotus jocosus. Classification (NCBI taxonomy): domain Eukaryota; kingdom Metazoa; phylum Chordata; class Aves; order Passeriformes; family Pycnonotidae; genus Pycnonotus; species Pycnonotus jocosus. Next base: position 18,861 of record VWYP01030899.1, on the reverse strand, counting down.
GAACAGAAAGGAGAAGATGAAACCTTCAAAACCCTTCTCCTCCCCCTACCACTGTTCACTTTCTTACAAACAACATAGAGACCAAAAGCTGTGATTTACAGTCAGTTTCACCATTTAAATATAATCTTTCAACAATTCTTTAGGAGAGGAGTCTTTGCTGTTTAATTGCTGCTTGTTTTTGCTGGTTGGTGATGGTCTGGAGTGAAACTTTGGCCAGTTTGAACTTGCCTGAAATGAAAGCGGGAGGCGACGTCAGCCCTGAAGCTGCCTGAGCTCAGATCCTGCAAGGAGTGGTTCCATTCTGCAGGCTGATTTCTCTGTGATCATCTCCAGGCTGAGTCTGGGGTGAGCTCCAGCCCAGCTCTGCTCCTGATTTTCCCACGAGCTCCTGTGGCATTTTGGGCATCCAGATTTGCCCAGGTGTGCCAAGCACGGATCAGGCTTTGAACAAAATGCTTTGGGTGATGAAACATTGATCCATCAACAATTTAAGCTGTGTTTAAACCCAGCTAGAGCAGCTCTCGTGCAGCCCTGTGAGCTTTGTGCCAAGCCTAACCCTGCACCCTGAGCCTGCAGCAATCCACAGATGAGGAGACAACAGAGGCTCCACACCAGCCTCATTCTGCTCCTGGGGATGGAGAGGTGACACAGTCACACACATGGGCACAGTGTAATGAGCCCCATGAAGATCTACCAGGTTCTGAGGATGGACCTGCAACCTCCCAAAATGGCTTAATAATATTTGCCAGACGGCTCTGTGGATGTGTTTTGTAAAGCAAAGGTTTTAATAAAAGAGGAAATAACAAACAATACAGAAACAAAAGAACAAAGGCCATTTGCAGCATCTAACACCTGGCTAAGACACCTCAAAAAGCACTGAGCACCTCTGAGCTCCTGCTTAAATACTTCATGTTTTAGGAGGGTTTTTGTCTTGCTGCCCATAGAAACAGCCACAGGTTTTGAGAGACATTCCCAAAGCCCAACCAGTGCCCCTGTGCTGGCACTGGGCCAGCCACGGTAAGAGAAACACAGAAAGTTCTGGTGTTTTTCCATAAAAGTCAGGGCTAAAACTGAAACCCCTTTTTCCTTATTTGAACCATCTACCTGCTCATGGGAGGGTGCAGTGCAACAGAGAAGAGCTGGGACAACTCCAGGCACAAGGCTGCTGTGTGTCCCCACCTGCAGTGACTTGCAGTGGCTCCTTAAGAACCAAACCATGTTTTATCCAAGGCTTCCCAGAACATTCCACACTTCCCAGCTGGTTTCTGATCTCCTGGGAGCAGCTGGGGCCTCACCAGTGCTCAGCCCTCTGTGCCAGGCTTGTCCTTAGGGACCCTCTGGCCTTGACTGGTCCCTTGCAGACAGCACAAAGGAGCCAAAGAAAGTGTTTGAAAAGACTTGTGTTACAGTAAAGCACAAGCAAAGCACAGGACATCACAAACAAGTGTTAAACATTCAGTGCCTGGCTTTGGAGAGGATGCTCCAAGAGCTTGGTGAATGAAGGGATTCCTATTCTGAGTGTCCCAGAACACAGGGATTTCCTGCTCTGAGTACAGCTCATCATTACTCTGTGCCTCTGTGGAAAATAAAATCGGTATTAAAGGCAGAGAATGCAAAGGATGATGTAAAGGTAAATATTTTATTTAAACTGTATCAAGGGGAAAGCAAAAGGTGCACCATTTCAAAAGGTACCAATAAAAGAGGAACTTCTTGACTTTTTTGTGCAGGTGTACCAAAATTCCCCAAAGAAAAAATCGAGCCTCTGGACGTGGAGCATGGAGATTCTGTGATCCTGCACTGCAACCCCCCAAAAGGCATCCCCCCTTTGCACATCTACTGGATGAATATTGGTGAGTTTATGGTTTCTGCACAATTCATACAAGGGGGCTCAAAGTATTTGTCTTTCAGAGCAGTTTAGTTGCAGATTCATCAGGGATAGGAATTGTGATTGTGCAAGTGCTTGGGAGAAATATCTGGATGTTGAAGAACAAAATTAAAAAACAGAGGATGGAGATTTGGTTTTACATGACCCAAAGTTAAATTGCTGAGTGCATTGACACAGCATCTCATTAAATATGAGATATCAAATAATTTTTATATTGGTGAGTCTGCCAGTGATGAGGAGTCCTGCATTTAAAGGAGAGAGGATATCACATGCCAATATGTAATTTCTGTCATCATTTTTTTCCTCTTTCCATAAATGGATGATTGATTTATGATCCTAAGGGAAAAATAATCCAGCAGGTTTAAATATTAGTTCCTTGTGGGTTTCTGTCCTGTTATTCTTCAGTGTTTGTGTTCTGCAGGAATTTCTGGCTTTTGGGAAGCAAAATAACACATTATCAATTTTTCCTTATCAGTTACATAGGTATATATTATTATATATATAAAAAATATCACTTCTGTATTGAATATTGAACATTGGTAAATAACCCCTTGGCTCTGCTGGATTTTCTGCCTCTTTTACTTCAGAGTTTCATTCTCTGTCTGTATCTGGAAGGAAGCACAGGAGGGCAGCGCTTGGTGAGGCAGCCCCGCATCATCCCCACCTCACAATTCCTTTTCCTTGCCAGATTTGCAGCACATCCCACAGGATGAGAGGGTCTCCATGAGCCTGAAGGGAGACCTCTACTTTGCCAACGTGGAGGAAAGCGACAGCAGGAGTGACTATTGCTGCTTTGCAGCCTTCCCCAGGCTCAGGACCATCGTGCAGAAGATGCCCATGACGCTCAAGGTTTCGCGCTGTGAGTGTGGGGCTGAGCTGCTGGTTTGCTGCTGCTTTCTGAGCTCCTGATGTGTGCCCTGGCTCTCTCAGCAAAGGCCACCTTGCTGAGTTTATTCCCTGCATTATTAACTTCGGTTTTGGGTTAAATTTCGCTGAGAAAAGCTTCTTGCTGCAGCCGCTGTTCCGGGCAGCCGTCCCAAGGCATCTGTTTGTCCTGTCCCATCTGGGTTGCCAGAAAATGATGCCTTGGGAGCTGTACCTAGAGCAGAGGCTAGACAAGAGAAAGAGAGTAAAATCAGGCATTTATTGAAGGCCTTCAATAGATGCACCTTGGGCAGTCCAAAGCTATACCCAGGATGGACAATAGTCGTGAATTTTTCAGACAGTTTTAAGTTTGGTCCATTTGAGTATTAGGGGTTCGTCCTCCAATTACAGCTTCAGGTAATGAAGTCATTCACCCCAAGTTTGCTGCCCCCAACTCACTTTTGTTCCCATCTCTCAGGGCCTGGGGCAGTGAGGTGTCTTTGATTGCCAGGCCTGGGGAGGAATTGCTGTGTCTGCCCAAAATGTGAAGGCAGTAGCTGACACTTTATGAAGAGTTTAGAATTTTACACTAAAGCAGCACAGGATTTGAAAAACACAAAAGCCAAAATCCCAAGGCATCACAATCAGACCCCAAAAGTGCCCTGTCCTTCCTCCTGCTCTCCCCACAGTGAAAGCCAGGGATGCATTTGGGAAATCTGCTGCTCCTGAGTCCAGCAGGTGCCCCAAGGATGGGACTTTGCTGGATTTTGGGGATTTTGTGGCCACCTCCTTGCTGGGCAAGGCCTGGTTGGTCCAGCTGCAGCAGTGAGGTTGGAAGGATGATGTTTTCCAGGTTTTTCCAGGCAGTCTGGAGCACCAGAAACACAAGAGGTGTTTCCAGTTCCTTGATGAGATGATGTGTCGGGAATAAAATATTCCAGTTGTTCATTAAAACCTCTGATCTTTCGGGCCTGCACAGCCCAGAAAGCCAAGGAGAATTTTTGTCTTCGTGCATGAAGCCCTCATGTTTAATATGTGATTTTTGAGATTTATTCTTACTGGGATAAAAAGATAAAGGATTAATAGTGGCTTTGTGTGTTTAATGTGTGCTTAGACCGCATCTTGGGATAATAATTGTGAAAAACCATCCCAATTAAACATTGCTCTCCATGGCTTTTCAAATGGGTTCAGTCCCCCACACATGCACACAGAGATTAGAGAAAAAAAAACAAGATGGGTTTTGGCTGCTGGTAGTCCTGGAAGTGGCCCAAAAACCCACTTCAGTGTGTCCACCTTGTCATCAAAGCCTCAGGACGTGGGCCAGGAAAAGATGAGAGGCATGAGCTGAAAGGGTTCTGTAAACTCAGCTTGACATTGCCCACCCCACTCTGTGCCAAGGGCCTGGTGAGGGGCAAACTTAAAAATAAACAGAACAACAAAAAAAAAAGCAGTGAGAAACAAGAGAATGGAGAAAGAGAAATGGAAACAAGAGAACTTTATAACATCTCTCTTTGTGGATACTTAGTGATTTTTATTACTGTAGATAGCAAGGATGAAATGCTGATTATAGCACTCATGAGGTATTTTTCAGAATAACACAAATCTTAAAAGCATTTTCATTGTGTTTTCAAAACTCTGTTGCTCATCTGTTGCTTTCCTTTATATTTTCCATTCTTTCTTTCTTTTGGGGCAGAAATTGGGAGGTGGCGGGGAGGGGCATGGTTTTGTTTTGGTTGATTTATGATTTCTTTTGATTCTGTCTCAACCCTGCATGTTTGTTTGGTTGTCATTTTTATTTATTTCAGTAAAGCATGCTAATGACTCAGGCTCACCTAACGCTGCTGTTACTAAGGGTGAGTTGAATGCATCTGTTTTTAGCCTTTGAACTGAGACTCCACCAGCTGAGGTGAAATGGGAGCTGCTCGAAAAAAAAACACATCACAAAAGCCTCTTGATTGTGATGGGATGGATTTAAGCAGTCCAGGGAGCACAATTGGCTCATCTTATAATTTCTGAGAGCAATCTGCAGGGGATTTTTATTTAAAAAAGGTAGTTTTTTACTTGGGAAAGGAGCTTTGTAAGGAGGTGGAAGTGAGGACATTGATGTTCTGGGTTTCTCATGTTATCAGCTCAGAGCAGGAGCCAGAGCTGGATGCTCCAAATCTTTTTTTTTTTTTTTTTTCTGGCAGTTTAGAGGACTCTGAGATGACACAGCTGAGTTTGACACCACGAATTCATGTCCCAGGGGTCCCCCTGGGGCTGCATTTCTCCAGGATGAGCTCAGGGTGTGGATTTGTGGAGTTTGGGTGCCCTGGCTGTGTCACCAGCATGGGTGACACCACAGCAAAGCACTTCTCACCCTGTGGGTCCCATCTCCCACTGCTCTGTGCTTGCAGCAGATCCTGAGAATGTCCTGCTCTCCCTGCAGGCAGCAGGGTGCCTCTTCCTGCAATCCTCCACCTGCCTCCTTTTCTTTCAAACAGATGAAATTTAGGGTCTGTAGCTCTTGACTCTTCATTTCTTCACTTAAATAGCTTTTAAGAGCCTTTTAAAAATTATTTTAAATGCCCAATTTTAACCTCCTCTAGGAGATTTTTTTTTGCCAGACAAGCAGTGAGGTTTCTGAAAAGGGGATTATCCTGGGGTGTTTTGGGATGGATAACTGGGAGCACTCATCACTGCTCTGACTTTGCCTGTGGAGCTAATCCCTGGGAGCAGGACAGGCAGGGTTTGGGCCATTCCAGGAGCATTTTTTCCCTCCAAGGGATGTCTGAACTGGTTCTGGGAAGGGGGCCTGGCTGCCTTTGGCAGCAGGAGGTGGAGGGCAGATGGGAAATGTGTGAGTGCGCCCAGAGGCACCAACGAGTCACTCAGAGCACTTGTGACACAGATCTGCAGAGATACAAAGCAAGGGGAAATTAAAATTAAAAATGAGAAAATGGTTCAGTGAGATCTACGTGGTCCTCTACCAAATCATCCATAAGTGGCTATTTTTTGAAGAACTAGCACCATTTGGGGACTGATTCATTAGTGTGCTAATTGTTATGATAGTGATAACTGGCCAGGCACTCAACCCTGCATTTTTCACCCTAAATTCCTTGTTTGGCAGGCTGGAACAAATGGGCTGGTGGAATCAAACACAGGTCAATCTTGTTTTATTATTTTTACAGTCTTCCTTACAAATTGTATCTCCATTATTACTGTAGATTTAATAATCATTGAAGCAGGAGGGAGAACTCTGTGGGATGCTCAAGTCAGGAAGGGTGGGATTTCACCTGAGGTTTAAAAGATGATGGAGCCAGTGCAGAAGAAAGGTGCTAAAAAAGGTGATGTGGACCTAAAAATCAGGGATTGAGAGGATCAGACTGCCTGAGGGATGACAGGAAGGGCCAGTGCTAGGAAAAAAAGGATAAAAAAACTGCAGGAAAAGGGGTTTCCAGCACTGCTGCCAGTTGATATCACTGTGCCTCCCTTCTGACTGTTACCAGGGGAAATAAGGGTTCCTGGATTAGTCTCAAGAGTGTATAAATAAAAAAAGAAAACACACAAATCGCTGTCAGAAACCTTCTGTCAGCAGCCATGCTTGTGGCATTATTGAAGAATATCCCAGATTTCCCCCCTTAACTTCTGCTCTGTTTTTATCTTTCAGCAAATTTTATCAAGGAAAGGAAACCCAAACTGCTGATCCCTCCTGAGTCTGCTGGCAGCAGCTCATCAGTCACTGTCATCAAGGGAGGTGTCCTGCTCCTCGAGTGTATTGCTGAAGGGCTGTGAGTAATGGAAATGCTGCACAAACTTAATCACCTTTGGAGGTAGAAATGAGAGGGAAAAAAAAAAAAAAAAAGAGATATTAAAAATTATGCAACAGTTTTAACTGGAGCTCCTGTGCAGAGCTTTTTGCACCTGTAAAGCAGCACAGAGTGTGTGTATTGGTTATTGCTGTAGCTTCTAAACAAGTAATTAAAACTACAGAATGGTAAGTATGGATTTTTTTTTTTACAGTTCTATTTTTAAAAAATTGTCATTTTTTTCAGTAGTTTTACTTTTGAGATGTTGAAAAACTAAATAATATCAGCGTCAGCTTCAGTGCTTTTGTTCACAGACTGTAATGGGTTTTTTTTCTGGTTTTGCCAGTTTGGTTTTGCTTCAAAATTTAAGATTTTCCAGGTGTAAGATCTCAATTTTTTTAAAAACAAAAGTGTTGAGTGATGTAGCACAAGACATCCTTTAAGGAAAGGGAAAAATCATCAATCTCAGCTGCAGCAGGAGGTGCTGGCTCAGGTGTGAATGTGAAGCTGGATTTTTTCTGTGTCCATTCCCCAGCATCCAGAATTTCCATACAGGATGTTCATTCCACTGTGTCCCCACAAATATCAGGGAATCAAGGAGCAAACCCCTGGCTGTGTAGGAATACAGTGAACCAGTGTCCATTCCCCAGCATCCAGAATTTCCATACAGGATGTTCATTCCACTGTGTCCCCACAAATATCAGGGAATCAAGGAGCAAACCCCTGGCTGTGTAGGAATACAGTGAACCAGTATCAGCTGTATTACTTTGATCCTGCTAAATCCTACAGCAAAGGGCAAACCTCAAAAACCTTGGACACCTCCAGGGATCCAGGGGCAGCCCCAGCTTCTCTGGGCACCCTGTGCCAGGGCCTCCCCACCCTCACAGGGAAGAATTTTTTCCTAAAAACCCTTCTAAATCCCCTCTAAACCTTCTCTCAGTTTGAAGCCATGCCCCCTTGTCCTGTCACTCCAAGCTCTTTTTAAATAATCCCTCTCCACCTTTGCTGGCTCCCTTCAGGCAGTGACAGGATTCATGTAAGGAAGGGTGAAAACAGCTGATTTATGATGGGAAATCAGGATAATTTTGTCCTTGTAAATAACACAGGGCAAAATGAGGGTGAGGAAGGAAAGGGGCTGGGGAATAGATGCTGACTGCCACCCTCACAAGGAGCTGTGGTTCCCTTCTCAGGCCTGCTCACTCAGCCTGGCTTTGCTTTTCAGTTTCCCAGTGTGTCCCATGTGCAAAAGTGGAGCTGCCAGCAGAGAAAGAGAGAATCCCTGCACCCCCTGAACCCCCAGAGAAAGCAGAGCCCCTTCTGGTTTGGCTGGGGCAGAGCTTTGTGCAGAGCAGAGCTTTAAATCCTCTTCCCCTCGTGCTGGATGTGGAGCTGCAGACTCACCAAGATAATTCCCATTAAAGGCTCTGCCGTTGCATTCCCTCCATAAAATCCCAAAGTCAGGATTTTTTTCTGCCTGCACACGTTCAGGGCATTTTGGTTTTTTCCATGTGGGCTTGAAAGGGCATTGCTGGTGCAAGCTGGCAAGGAGTTGTGTTGGCATTCCTGAAAGGAGGCGGATGAGCTCTCTCTGTTGGATTCACTCCAGGTATCTGCAGTGAGTTTTGCTTCCTTGTCTAATTCATTCCCCACCAAGGGAATCTGCCAGCCCACAAACCTCCCCACAGCCACAGCTCTGATTTTAGAGGGTTTTCATAGGGCTTTTCCATAGGGAAATCACCTTGGGAATGCTCAAATATGAATTTTGATGTGCAAGCGTGAATATCAGATACAAGAGAAAGACAGAAAAGTCTTTCTGTCCCTTTGGACAAAAAAGATAAAAAGCAAGAATTATTTTTGTTTCACTCAAAATTTCCCAGAAAACTCTTTAGAAAATTAATTTTTTAACAAAAACTTTTTTTTTAAGCAGTCCCTTTAGAAAGAACACAAAGTACTTCTTTGTCTTACCACCAAGCACACCTTTCCATCAAAATCCTTCAAAAGCGCAACTTTCAGAGCAAAATGTTATTTTTCTTCACTAAAATTCCCGGTTTCAGCAGAAAAAAACCGATCAGCTTTGCCTCCATCTCTGCCAATCCACCCTGCCAAATGTGCACGGAGCATGGAAGCGGATTTCCAGGAACTCAGATCGGGGGCACCCGACTGCAGAACGGGGAATTAAGGGCATTTCCAATCTGTCACTTTTGAAAGGTTGATACCCCGAGCAGCAGCAGGAGGGGCACGGCCTCAGGGCTGGCTTTGGGACAGGAGGGAGGGAATGAAGGGATCTCTGCAGGGCTGGTGGAACCCCAGGATTGCTGGGTCCCCCTGTGCCTCCTGCCACGGGGACAGATGGGCACGGGAGGGAGCAGCTCTGGCTCGGGGCCCTGTGTCCCGTGCAGTGTCGGGGTCACCAACAACGTCTGTCCCCAATTCTCTGTCACTCCTGGCTCTTTCTAAGGATGGGAAGAGCCTTTCAGCCACCCCCAAAGAGGCAGGAAGGGAGGGAGGCTCTGCAAGGGAGTCTGGCTGTTCTTGGCTGTCCTCAGGTGCCCTTTTGGAGCAGGATGAGCTCCAGCCCCTCTCCTGCTGTCCGTGCCAGGACACATCCAAGGAATGCAGCTCAAACCCCACTCACAGGGGCTGTGCAGAGCAAGGAGCAGTGGAGCAGCTGTGCAGGATAACCCCCAGAGTTTTCAAAGTTTTAAAAGCTCAAAATCCTCTAAAAATGCCTCCCAAAGCCCAGGTGGGAACTCCAGCTCCGCCACATGAAGCACCACAGCAACGTCTGTGAGTTCAACCCAAAATCTTCTTTTTATTTTCCTTTGTTCTCAGCCCAACTCCTCACCTCAGCTGGGTCAAGGTCACGGGAAACATGCCCAAGGAGGAGCCAGAGACAGAGAATTTTGGGAAGACGCTGAAGATTGACCAAGTGACAGCAGCTGACGAGGGGACGTACCAGTGCACAGCCAGCAACGCCCTGGGCAGGGCCAGGCACGAGTTCCACGTGCACGTGGAAGGTGCTCAGTACTCTTCACTAAAAGTTATTATTTTGGGACAAAAAGGTGGGAAAAGAGATGTGAAGGAGGCTCTGTGTTAACAACTCCACCGATTTTTGCCAGCCTCTTGGATCTGGGAAGGTTTGCACAAAGTAGCAGCTCTAAAACAACAGCAACAAAAATATAAATAATGGAGGGGGTTTTGTTTTGTTTTCGGGGGTTTTTTTGGTTTTTCTGGTTTGTTTTTTTTTCCTGAACCATGAAGGGCTTAAAAAGCAGAGAACAATTTAAATCTGTGAGCAGGTTCAGTGCTCTAAAGAAGGTGGAAGGGAGTCAAGCAGAGATACTGATGAAATGTCTTGTACTAAGCTGAAGGTCAGAAAAAAAGATCTGATTATTCTTTTTGCTCTTAAAAACGGTGAGAATGGCTCTGCTGGGCTGGATCAGAGGGACATTTAGCTCAAGTCTTCTTCTGTGGTTTCCACCAGAAGTGGGCTCTTAGGGAGGGCAGTGAAAATTCAATGAGCAGACAAGGGATCACCCCTTGGCTCCTTCACCTGCTGCTTTGCTGTGATTTTTATTTTTATAGGCACAGCCTGTGCTGGGAGTGTTCTCTGTAATCCCTGGAAAGTATCATAAAACCTGTGACACAAAGTAAAAAGATGCTTTCTACTATTTTTCAACAGTTAAAAATGTAAATATGACCCTTTTTGTCACCTCACTGAGAACCCAAGGCTCCTTTTTTCCCTTTTCCTCCTCCCCAAACCCTGAGGTGTGCAGCAGGTGGAGATGCCCTTTCCCAGGAGCCAGCAGAGCTCTGAGGAGTAAACCTCAAACCAAAGAAAACCTTGTTGCTGAGCCAAGAACTCTCCCTGCCACTTCCTCTGCCCCAAAATAGCCACAAACCGAGAATCCTGAGGCCCAGCTGAAAAACTGGCTGAAAACATTTGCCTGGTGAAAAACGCTCCAACCTCTGCTCCTGCACTTAAAAAATAGAATAAATCCCAGGCAGTTTCACCCTGTCAGAATCTTCCAAGTGCTTCATTTTCCTCAGGGCTCCTCATCCCCCTGTGGCCACCAGATTTCTGATGGGAGAAAAGCATTTTGAGCTCCCTGCCCTGTGTTTGCTCAGCAGCTGAGGAAAAGATTTTTTTCCGTTCACCCAACCCAACCTTGTCCCTTGCACTCCTCTTTTCCCTCGGTGGAAATGTGGCAGAGGAGGATCCCAGGGCATGGCCAAGTTCTCAGCTGTGGTGGGAGGGGAAGTGCTGACTCCTAGAAATTCTTCCAGATGGTTTGGAGCATCTCTCTGCTGTAGCAGAATATTTTAGCAATCTGCCCGTGGTTTTTCTCGGCTGCAAAAAAATCGATTTCCTCCGAAAAAAAATTGCAGGAGCTGCAAAAAACTAAAATACCAGAGAAACAACATTAATTTTGGAGTTTAGAATATTGACCTTCTTCTCCCAGAGTTTCCAGAGGAAGGAAAACATCCTGGCAAGTTGTTATTCCTGCTTATGAACAAACAGGTGCTTAGAAAAAGAGAAAAGAAGGAAATAATCCCACTGCAGCCAATGCAATGTAAAAAAAAAAAAAAAATCCTTTCCCCATTGCTGTTAAATTAATTTTCCACATGTGTAACTAATGGTGGCTCCTGTCAGCAGCAGGGTTTTTTTTCCTATTAGGAAAAAAAAGGTAAACCTGAGCCCAAACTCTGCTGTCTGCCACAATTCCTGAGCAGCGAATGTCGCTGTGGTTAATCAGGGATGGACACGCTCATCCCTCCTGCAGGAGCTCCTGTGAGCACACCCAAGGGCAGATCCTCAGCAGGGATTCCAGGAGGCTTCAGGGAGCTCGTGTGGGCTCCTCACACCTGACAGGCTCCTCTCACAGGAGGCACGCAGGGAGAAGAAAATTAAATACGGAAGAAAAATTGGCTGTCATTAACCTGCAGCCGTCCTCAGTGGAGTGCTGGGGTGTAAATCAGGATTTGCTGGGGTGTAAATCAGGATTTTTCTGTCACTCTGCCGCGTTTTCTCCTTTCTTCTATTTGAGGGCCTCAAACCAACGTCCCACCCTTCTAAATACCAGTTTTAATGACGTTTGCTTGCAGCCCACTTGCTAATCCTACCGAGTGTGAGGGTGAAGATTCAGGCAATCATTACCAAGCAGATGAAAATATTCAGCCAGCAAATTGCTTGACTGCTTGAGCATTTTAATCTCTTTTTGCAAGGGAAGATGTAGCTTGGAATACCTGAGCAGGCACAAAAACCCCCACTGTTGTAATTAAAATTAGAGAGAATTATTTTAAAAAAACCATAGCAAAGCAAGCCCACAAATTGTTTTGACTTCAAGTGTTTGTTTGGTTGTTGTTTGTAGTTCACCAAACCCCACAGAAAATGAAATATAACCTACAAAACTTGCAGGATCATGATGATCTAAAGTTACTTTGATCTCGATTGAGGCTCCTAGGTGGGGTTTAACAGAAATAATTGTTACAATATAATGATTAATTATAGTAATAACGAAATAGCTAAGGGCCTTTACAGTTATGTCTGGTAATACTTTTATTACTCAGCCAGAGCAAAAGGAAAGAGATGAAATTAATGAGAAGCAGGAGCAGAACTGGGTGTTTTTATCAGGCCCAAACTTTCTGTTTAATTGGGAAATTGCTCCAACAGGGATGCAGAGCTTAAAAAAACCACAGCAGCTGCTGCTGGCCCTGCAGTGGGATGGATTCCCAGCTTTGGGAAGGTGGGAGGAGAAGCTGAAACGCACTTCCCAAACTGGGAAAGTGAGTGGGATAAAAAGGTGGAGCTTCAGCAAGCACAAGTGCAGAGCAGCTCTCAGCAGGCAGCACTAATTGGGTTCATCAGCACAGGCTGGGAAATGCCTGGTTGGGTTCATTGGGAGAATCCACTGGATGGCAAGAGGAGCACGGCTGGGAAGTGTTAGACTGGCAGAAAATGGAAAAATCATCCTGAAAAATAGGAAGAGAAGTGTTGTTGTTGCTGAGAACTGAGAAGACCTCAAAGTATCAGATTTACAACTTTGCCTTCTTCAGGAAAGGTCAGGAGAAGGCAGAATGGAGCTCAAAATCATGGCATTTTGGGGAAAAAAACCCCAAAGGTATCTTTAATTTAGGAGAAATTACACCTGGGGAATGCACAACAGCCTCCAGAGGAATGGAAGTTTCTCCACAAAGTTCCCTGGAGGTGATGGAAGACAGGGGAGAGCCAAACTGCAGCAAGGCAGAAGCTGGTTATGTGTCCCAAATTTGTTCTACTCCTGGGAAAACGCAGTGGGAGAGGCTGAGGGGAAGGTTTGGATCCTTTGTGGGTGTTTGAGATGCAGATTCTGCTCTGCCTGTTTTAGATCGCTTTCATTTCTGCATCTGTCAGAATTTCCCATAAAAGACTCAAATCAATCAGGAGGAGCAAATTGGGAACTCTTACCAGGAAGAATAAATGATGCAGTGAAATATTTGCCATTCCAGATTAACTATTTGATTATCCAGCCCCTAGATTTTGTAGTTGCTAAAAAATATGTGTATATTTTGTTATAATTCATATATTTTAAGTGGCATAGCACATCTGCCACGTGGAAAAAAGTTCTTCAGCCTCTCTGTGAAATTGCATTTCACACCTGGCAAAATCTCATTGTCTCTGAGTTCACAGCCCCTTCACTTCCTTGGAGCACCCACAGCAATTCCAACGCTGAGAAAGGAAAGCAGTGACATCAAATATCAGCTCAGACCTCCAGAGTGTGGGCACAGGTGGAGATAGGAAAGGATCCTTCAGGTGGATTTTTTAAAAATTATTTTATTTTATTTTATTTTTTGATGTCTCCAAAACAAGGAAATATCCTGTCTCAATTTGTAGCATATTTAGAGGAAAAAGTCCAAACCAACAATTTAATCAGGACTGCTACAAACCTTCTCACCCCCATGCCTTTGACTCATCTTTTCCCGATGAAACCGTGATGTACATGAGAGAGAAGGGAAAAGATCTGCAAAACCAAAATATTCTGGTGTTTGCAGAGTGGTTTTTTTTCCCCTGGAGCCAAATACCAGGAGGCTTAACCAGATGTGGTCCTGTCGCTGTGGGATGGGAAGCAGAGGATGTTGGTGGAAAAATCCCTGCTGTGTGAGGGAAATGGGATGATTTTATCATTTGAAATAAGCTTTAGTGGCTTCAATTTGACTTCAGTCTTTATATGTTAATTAAAGCATTCCCGGGTGCTCTCCTGTGGGAATGCTGGGCTGGGTATGGAAATGCACCACACTTTAGGGGTGTTTTTTTTTTAAATATCCGTGTGAATGTGAGCAGTGCTGTTTTGCTTTGGCATATCTCACCGATAACATCTGTTGCAGCATTACCAGGCGACAGCTCTGTTAATCTTCAAAGCATTTTAGGAGCATTAACTAATGAAATCTCACGTTTTCCCTACATTAGCTCACCTTTTTAATAGGCAACAAAAGGCCCCGTGGTCTTCCCAGCATTTGCAGGAGAGGCAGAGTCAGGTCTGGCGTTAAAATCTCTACGTTTGGTGCCTTTCAAGGGGAAATGATGAATTCAGGGTTGTGTTTTGGGTTGGTGCTGCCCACTGAAGGCTCAGGGACACGAGTTCAGTCAGCGAATTAAGCATTTATGAGAGAAATCCTTTTTTTTTCTCCCTTTCAGTTCCCTTCCCCCATTATGGATGTCTATTCCCAAGGAGGTTTGGGTACCTGATGCTCAGGGGCTGCTCTGCAGAGGAGAATTCTCCCGGAGCTTTCCCCGGAACAGCTGGGAAAGGAGAGCACAGGGAATGCAGCAGCACACGGCTGCTCCTCTACCACCCCCCTGTGGGCACCCAAACCCCTCATCCCCAGCCATGGGAGAGTGTTCTACCATTCCTGAATGTGCTATGGAACAGCCTCTGCTCCGAACACACGATGGAAAAAAGGAAATCGAGGCGGTGGTGGTGGAGCATTTCCTCAGCACAGCGAGAGGGGCAGGTGGATCAATCCTGTCCTGGAGCTCTGTCAGCTCCCAGGAAAGGCGATGGGACCTTGCTGGTGCCTGGGGAGGGAGCTGGATGGATATTCACACCTTGCTTGTCTTGCTGAAATCGCTAGCCTCGCTTTAATTCATAATCACACTCACGCCTGATGGTCCTTGTGGAGATGCCGATCCATTCCCTCCTCCCCAGGCTCTCCCCTCCCCTGGGCATTCTTTTCCCACCTGGATAAACGCTGCCCGTTCCTCCGCCCTGCCTGGTGCTCACCGAGCCTGCGGGACAGGATTGGCCAGTGCTGATGCTGATTTTGCCTTTCTTTTACACGGGAAATACAAGGATTCCAGCTCAGCCACGGGATGGGCTGCGAGCAGTGGCTGGGAAGTGTTGGTGGCGTTTGCCATCTCCTGGAGAATCCCAGCAACAGCAGAGGCACACGATGGGCTGTGACTGCGATGCCTCAGCATTTCAGCTTTTACATTTTTCATAGATTTGTAATCCTGCAGTTCTTTAGTTTGTAACTCTAAACTCCACACACAGTGGGAGCTGCTGCTTCCCCATTTTGGGCAGACACAGCAATTCCTCTCCAGGCCTGGGGATCAAGGACACCTCACTGCCTCAGGCCCTGAGAGATGGGAACAAAAGTGAGTTTGGGGGAGCAAACTTGGGGTGAATGACTTCATTACCTGAAGCTGTAATTGGGAGATGAACCCCCAAAATGCAAATGAACCAAACTGATCAAAGTGTGAAAACCCGTGACCTGGGTCCATTTTTAGGTGTAGCCTCTGGGGAGCTTTGTCTTGCTGAAAATGTACCTGAAGCCCCTTCAATAAATAGAACACCTTAATTGTGTCTGGCCTCTGTTTTTAGGCAGCCCCAAAAGGCATCAACTGATCCCTGTTCTGTCTCTTTTCCCAGAGCCTCCCCAGTGGCTGAAGAAGCCCGAGGGTGGCATTTACAGCGTGGGGACAAACCTGGTGCTGCTGTGCGAGGCCATCGGGAACCCCGAGCCCAGCATCCAGTGGAAGATCAATGGGATGCCCATCGATGGTAGGTGCAGGGGCCAGGGTGCTCCTCCAGGCCCTGTCCCGGTGGGATGTGCCTCTGTACCCCTCACATATCCTAATGTGCTGAGTGATCTCTGCTTTGGCACTTCTTTGGGTGTGAATTGTTTATTTACTTAAGTAAACTAATATTTAAATAGTTTTCTTGGAGAGGGTAGTGGTGAATATCACACATGTGGAGCTGTGGTACCTTTGAGGTGCTGCCTCTGCCTCACCTGTAACTCTCCCATCTCTTGGGGAATCTGGGACAGCTCGAGGGCTCTTTTGTGCTTCTAGGTAAGCCCAAGTGGCTGGGGACCACTGGTGTAGCAGTATTATTATTATTATCATAATTTTAAAAACTCTCTGTGATTTACTGGAATTTGGAGTTTAAAATCTCTCTGGGAATTTACTGGAATTTGATGTCCTGGTGCACTTCCCTCAGATCACAGCACTGCTGAGAAATGCAGAGCCCTGGAAGGCACCAGCTGTTGGGCAAGGTCTTGGCTGGATCCTCAAGAGGTTCTTTCCTTTGGCTTCCCAGCAGTGAGGAGGCCTTGGCTGCATCCTCAAGATGTTCTTTCCTTTGGCTTCCAAGCAGCGAGGAGAACCTGGGAGCTCCCCAGTCACAGTGTTCCCCCAGCTCCTGACACAATCTGGTGTTTTCCAGGCAGGACTTTCCGAGGGAGAATCTCCACCAGGGAGATCAGCCTGACCAACCTGCAGCTGCAGGACAGCGCCGTGTTCCAGTGTGAGGCCACCAACAAGCACGGCACCATCCTGGCCAGCGCCAATGTCAACGTCCTCAGTGAGTGCCTGGGCTGTCCCCTCGCAGAGATCACAGCCAGCAGCCCCTTGCAGTGCTCCCCCACACCCCAGCAGGTGTTCCTATGTTAGGGAAAGATCTGGGGTTCATTCTTTGGTTCACTTATAAGGAAAAGAACCAGAAACTTCAGTGCACCGCTCGCAGTAATGGGCCCAGTGCCAGGATAGAGGCACCTGTTGGATCCTGGAGCTGCTCCTCAAGAAATTTAGCTATTTTCTATTGGGCAGCAAGCCAAAAACCCCTCCTGGATCCTCACATACTTAAGAGAGAGCACAGAGTCTCTGGGTGCATTTTCGGGGTGTCTTAGCAGGTGTAAGGAACCTCCCTGCACCTTGCACGGCTTTTTATTCTTTTGTTCTGTATAGTTGGTTATTTTTGCTTGAATTAAAACCTTTCTGCTTTTCCAAATGCCTCTAATCATGTTGCCTCGCTAATTTTTCATAAGCCATTTCTGAGAGTTTGTTGGGAGCCCTCAGAGCTTGATACACCTTTGTGGGGCTAAAACCACTCTGGCCTCACAGAGGGATGTATCAACAGCCCAAGGCTGAATCCTCAGAGCAGCCTGGGGTTTCTCACCATCTCATGGCTCCTTTGGACTGGCCCCAGATTTTAAGGAATATTCTCCAAATTTATGCAACAGGTTTTATCACGGGCAGTGTTATGTGGTTAGCACAGGCACTCCTGAGCTTTGACATGTTTTAAAAACGTGGTCGTGGTTGGGCTTAAAAACTTGAATTCAAGCACAGCGAAACCACTGGGAACTGAATTGTGACCACAAGGCTGGTTTTGAATGATTAAGTGTATTTCCAGTCTTTGATTCCAGTTGTGATGCTCAGTCTGTTCTTTGAAGAAAGGGAGTGAGGGGAATTTACTTAATAAAAAATAACATCTCCAGAGGCAGCAGAGCTGGGTCTGTTCTCTCTCCTGGATGTTTCAATTTCTGCCATGTCCTGCAGTAAAACCCTGTTGACCTCTGCCAGTGAAGCTTCTGTGAGCTCAGCTGCTCAGTGCAGCTCTTCCAAACCGCTGTGAAATTCCCGCTGGACACCTCAGAGTCTCCCCCTTGCTGGGAAAGGGGAGGATGCAGGGCCAGTATTTATATTCCTGATTCTGAAGTGCTGTGCTGCTCAGCTTGCCTTCTCTCCTGCAGACATTGCCCCCCTGATTCTGACCCCGGATGAGGAGAACTACGCCACGGTGGTGGGTTACAGCGCCTTCCTGCACTGTGACATCTTTGCCTCCCCTGCAGCAGATGTCAGATGGTAAGGTGCTGGCAATTGGGGTTTTGTCACGTGAAACAAGTTCCTGCAGGCTTCCCCAGGTTTGAAAACTCTGCTGGTTATTATTTCTGTGGGGTTAAGAATAGAAATGTGCAACGAAACTGTCTGTAATGTAAATTTTATGTGTTTAAGTGTGCTTTTAAGAATTTTGAAGAAGTGGTTTAGGAAAAAAAAGAGTTCCTTGAAGAGTTCCCCAAGAGTTCCTGGAAGTTTGAGACAAATGCCAGGCTATACATTAATCAAAACCATGTTATTATAGCCAAATCCTGCTGCAGCTTCATCAGCTTAATGTTGGCAACTCTTCAAGTTTGGACACATTATTGAGGTGGGAACACAGTGACTTACAGAACACATTTACCTGGATGTGCTTCCACAGGGTTGGAAATCACAGCGTTGTCACAGCAGGTGACAGGTGCAATAAAATTGCAGGTGGCAGCTGTAGATTAAAGACAGAGTGTTTTAGAGAACTTTTTAGCCTCTGTCCCCGTGGGTTTGGTGTGCAGGACTCTAAAGCCCCTCTATGATTTGCTGCACATGGGTAAAGTGCCTCACTAATCCTGACTTTAACTGCTCAGGGGCAAAGCTGAATCCCAAAATTCCCCTGCAATAACCCTTAACCGTGAACTGAACACTTCCTGCAGTAACCCAGGCCTGGTTTTTATCATCTTTAGGACCAAGGATGACAGCATAGAGCCCCTCTCAACATTTCGCTACGAGCTGAACAAGAATGGCACCCTGGAGATCAGGGACAGCAGGAAGGAGGATTCAGGATCCTACGCCTGCTGGGCTGCAAATTCCGTGGGGAAAAGAGCAATCACTGCTAACCTGGATATAAGGGGTGAGGACAGAAAAAAAACCTTCCACAGCTGCCAAGATTTTATGTTTGACATTTTTCAGGAAGTGGTAAATGTTCAGTCGATGGTACAGATTTATCCTGTGACTTCAGGAATTTTTTGGATGTTATGACCTGTCACAGATCTCATATGTATGTTAGCCTTTAAAACAGCCCCAGCTTTCCAGCTGGAATTCCTCCATGCTCACACCTGGTGCTCATTTTCTTCTGGATGCCTGCAGAAGCTGCACGAGCCACCAGAATTTTGCATTTACACTTTATCTTGAAAGGATTTTCCCTCCTCTTTGTCACTGCCCTGTTACACTCAGGGCTGACCCTTGGGAGCCTTCCC
>VWYP01030897.1:0-61429 GCA_013400435.1 Pycnonotus jocosus | reverse complement strand
CAAGAAACATAAGCTGTGGTGCTTATGGACATGGTTTTGGTAGTGTTAGGTTAATTGTTGGACTCCATGATCCTGGAGGTCTTTTCCAATCTTAATAATTATATATAAAAATTATTTAGATATATAATTATATATAATATATAGTTATATTGGTTATTAAAATATTGATGCTTTATAAATTAAAAAGTGGTAAAAGGAAAATCACATTGCATATTGCCCTTTTTCATGTATTAAAAAGAAAGCTTAGACAAGTTAAGATAAAATTTTTTGGGAAGAGAGGGGTGAACATCATTATGAGGAGAGAGACCATAACTGACTGCTTTTAGATTAAATCAAAGAATAGGTTCATCATTTTTCCCTGTGGCAATTTAATTCACATTTTGCACTGTTCAGGTAGAAGCATATTAATGTCAAATTACAGAAAGCTAGTCATTGTAATGCAGTGAATAACTAATTCCATTGTTAAAATGTATCAGTGGCTCTCAGTCAAGGATAAATGACGTTGCCTTTTCTATGCAGAAGGAAAAATCCTCAGTGCAGCCAGGAGACTGATGAATGTTAAAGATACTCTGTCTTCTTAGAACTCAAACCCTCATCTGAATTGCTCATGCCCACTGCTCCTGCCAGCCAGGCCTGTTAAAAAGATAATTTAAAAAGTTCACAAAGGAGAAGTGCTGTTTCTCCATGTCCTGCTGGCTGTTTTGTTCATTTGTCAGAGCTCTGCCTATTGCTTTCACCAATTCCCCTGCACGTTTAGCAAAATGGTTCCACACCTGACCATGGGATCAACCAACCCCAGCCAGTTCCTGGGGGCTGCCCAGATCCACAGAGTGAGGGGGAGCAGAGCATTTAAAAGGACTAAGAGAAGGGAAAAACAAAATTCCAGGGTCATGGAAGCAAGGAAAAGTCCTAAAATCAGCTCCTTGGATGCAGTTTCCTGCTCTTCTCCAATACAGGGAATCAGTGCTTTGTGCTGAGCAACAGTGAGGTTCCCAAAGACAGCAGAAACTAAAAGCTTCCCTCTCCTTCCTCTGCAAGGTAATGGAGTTTGACTCTGAAGGAGGAGGGGAGGACAGTGGCAAAAGGAAGCCAGAAAACTGATTTTACCTCCTGCAGGTCCTTCAAGTGTTGTTTAGCATGAAGCACAGCACAGCCCTTCAGAGGCCCAGAGCAGCTGTTCCAGTCACCAAAGATACCTTTCCAAGGAGAAAATTAATCTTTAAAAAGTTACAGCCCTCGGGACCCATAAATATTTTCCTGTTGCTCTCCTGCCTGCAATTATAAGGATCTGTATGCATGTATATTTTTAATCACTGTGAGTTAATGGATGCTTTTATTTCTTGTTCTGAATCCCAATAGCCAGAAGGATTCTGTTTCTTCACCTCAGTGTCCTCTTGAGAGCTCCCCAGAAGTTCTGACTGGACTGCACACTTAGAGAACCTGGAGAGTTGTTGAATATGGTGCTTTGGTTGTACAGAACTATACATCAAATTTTCTGGGCTACCTTAAACCCATGACATCTGGACCAGCTCAGTATCCTGAGATGTGTTATTAACAGGGAAAGTAAATCCAAAGCTAATGGCAAATTTTCTCTTTCTCACCAGTCCACTTTCCCCATGTTTATTTTTCCTTTATTCCATTTTCACACTTTCTGAAGATGTTTTGAAGGACATTTGAGCTTGGGAAATCTTCACTATTGCCCAATTGGCTTTGTGGGAGCAAAATAGCTCAGGAAAATTTCCTTTGCCATGGAAAATTCAAGTAATGAACTTGTCAATTACTAAAAATGATTAAATATTTTTCCTTAACAACTATTCTTTAAGAGAAAAGACGTTGGAGCATTATCATATTACTGGAAAGGGAGACAAAATCCTTCCTTAAATAGTACAGCCAGAGGTGATATTTCTGTTTGTTCTGCTATGGAAAAGAAACTTGTTCAGGAGTGGAGGATTTGCTGCTTTTCAGGAAAAGATCAGGTAAGGTCACAGAAATGTCTCGGAGGCTAATCTCATGGGTGGATTTATTTATTCCTCCCTAGCAGTGCCAGGTCAAATCTGCTTAGTTTAAAAGTCAGAAGTATAAGGTAAGATTCCTGTCTTTGTTTTGACTTCCACCTCCACAAATTAAGCTGGGGTTTGAAAATCACTCTGTTTCCTTTCTCCATTAAAGATTCTTCCACAGGAGTCTGGCTGACTCTTTTGTTCTCCAGGCAGAAATCCAAGTGAAGTATTGCAGCTCTAAGAGCTAACAGTAATTCCTTCTCTGGCTGAGAGGGCTCCCAGGACCTGTCCCTCACACAGGCTCCCTGATATCTGTCAGACCCTCCAACAGCTAAAGCAGCTCTCCATTATTGCTGTCTTTATTCACTCAAACTGTAAAAACCTCACAAAAACAATTTTTCTTACCCTTTTTTGGAGTTGTGTGTGGTGCAGTTTTTAATCACCATTGTAAGCACTTCCTGAGGATATTTTTGCCCAGGTACAGACATTTCCAGGTCTAATGCATTCTGCTTTATTGTATGGTGGTCACAAATCTCTATTAAATTTCTCATCGCTTTTCCTGTCATATTATTCTGCAGAAGCTCCTGTGTAAATTCAGCATGGCTATTCACAGAAAGTGGCACTGCTCAGCATAAGTAAAGACTGGGAAACTTTGGCAATGGAAATTAGAGAAGTCCATTTACTACCTCAATTTCAAGAAGCCTGTTTGCATTTCATGGGCTGTGCTGGGCCATTTCAGATATCCTATTTTCAGCAGGCTTCAGTAACTCCAGGACAGTCTTCATTTCTCTGCTCAATAAAAGCTGAGTTGCCTACCACAGGAAAATCAAGACACTCCTTCTCATGGGAATAAAGATGTGGTGCCCATCCATTGTGGATGGAAGAGGGACTGGGATCTAAGTATGAAAGAGACACTAGATAAAATTGTGAAAATTGTCTTCTTTCTACTTTATCTAACTTGAAATCCAATCCTGAAAGTCAGATTAATTTAACAGACATGACCAGACTATGGACATTCATTTCCTTTTTTTCCTTGCTCAGTTGGCAAAAACATTTCTGTCAAAAGAATTTTGCCATAAAAAATATAATTGCTACCTAAAGAAAATTACTTTTTCATTTTTACTCTTTTTTTAGTATTAATTTTTTAGTCCCAGTCTCTAGATTGTAGTCTGCATTTTATCCACCATCCATCTCCAATGTCACATAGCAATGAGCCTTATTATATATATATTATATAGTATACAATCATTATAATAATAAATCATAATAATAATACTGATAACATTTTCCTTTTATCTGATGGGATAATTTTTTCCCACAGAAATTTTATTGTTCCACATAGAATGTACCTATATTTTGGTTGCTAATGGAAGTATATTGAATAAATATAATGTTGGCAGTTTACGTTTCTACAAGTTCTGCTTAAATTGATTTGTTAAAAGAACCAATATTATTTTACTGTATTTTACCTTCTGGTACAATGTTTCATAATATCTTGTTAAACATAACAGTCTTAACTATGCATCATTTAATGCAAATATTGCTACTTAGGGTGATGGGCACACTCTTAAGAAAGATATATCAAAATGAAACCTGCATTTCTAGGGCTATTATATTGCATTATCTCAAGAAATAGAACACAATGAAATTGGGTTTTTTCCATAGATTTCAAATGTGGTTTTTTACTAGTTCTAACAACTCTACAGGGATTGGAGATTTTTCTTTATTTTTATAAGGAAAGCTAGATTTTACCAACACATACACAGGTTCATGCACAGTCAGAAGCCTTGTTCTGAACAGAAATATTTTGTCATACTCCTATTGCACTCAGCAGAGTTGCCCTCCTGTACCCTTTGTCCCTGCTTGCTTGAATCAGTGTGAACAGTGCCAATCCCTGCTCAGGGCTGGCTGATTCTTGGGCAAATCTTCATCTTTTGACCCAACTTGCCCATCTTTCAGCAAATTCTCCCCTTGATGGACAGGGCCATGTTTTGGGAAAATAGAGGGGAGTCAATACAGGAGCTGCAAATTTGTGCTTTAAAAGGTGACCTTGGCACCTGCACTGTGAAACACCAGGGATAAAAATAGCTATACCGTGGAAATTTGTTATTTATATTTCTAATGGGGCACATTTTTTAAAAATTCTGGGCCAAGAATAAATCTCATTGGTAACCAAACTTTTGAATCCTTGCACGCAAAAATCTTTGCATCCACTCCTCTAGAAAACAACCAACATTCACTCAGCACCTTTAGCACTTGACTTGTCTTAGAGTCTGCAAACTGAAACACATTTATTTTATACTTGGAAGTTTGATCAAACATAAAGCAAATCACTAAATCTACAAACACCAGTTCAGGCACATTCCCCAGCCTATTCCAGATTTAAAAAGAAATAATAAAATAAAAGTTCTGGTGCAGGGAATTCTCTCTGCCATGAAATCAGAAGCTCTAAGTGCTGCTGTCCAGCAACCACTGACAGGTGTGAAGTCTCAGGGTGAGGGCTTTGAAGAGGGAAAATTTAGTAGGTTAGCATTTTGCAAAGCTGGTACCTCTAAAGCAGTTCAAACTGATAAATGGCTTGCTTGTCCTTCAAGTAACAGATAATGTCCGGTCTTAGTCCATAATTTCTCATTTTCAATTACATCATTCACTTTCTGTGCAAAAATAACACCCTTTCTAAAACCAGAATTGCAGTTGCACAATTTAAATTTGGACACTTATTAAAAATGGAGAATCATTTCAACATTTTTCTCAGAATGGGTTTTAAAATGTCTGGGAAATTTTCAGAGCAGACCACTTTCTGTAAACAAACTTACTAAAAGCTAAATAAACGCTCTATAATGAAATTTGGCTGAACTGGGAAGTATTTATGTCTGTAATTTTTTATGAAGACTGCAACATGGCTCTATAGGAAAGAAAAAGAGAAAGAAAGAAAGAAAGAAAGAAAGAAAGAAAGAAAGAAAGAAAGAAAGAAAGAAAGAAAGAAAGAAAGAAAGAANAGAAAGAAAGAAAGAAAGAAAGAAAGAAAGAAAGAAAGAAAGAAAAAAAGAAAGAAAGAAAGAAAGAAAGAAAGAAAGAAAGAAAGAAAAAGAAAGAGGGCAAAAGAAGAACAACCCCAAAACTTGTCCAATAAGCTGAAAATAACAGCTTTGCCACCAGGTTAGGCAAGTAAGAAGGTTAAATATCACAGCAGGAAAAAGCTGTCTGAACTACCAGACGATTTTAGTTGAGTCCTTAGGGAATATTTATAAAGGGTATGTCAGGTAAAAATAACATCTTCACAGTGGAGGAGTTAGTGCAGAGAAAACAATGGAGAGAAGAGAAAGAGAAAGAGAAAGAGAAAGAGAAAGAGAAAGAGGATTAATTAATTCCAGATTACTAAAATATCATTATTTTATCATATCTTTTGCAGACAAAATTCTCTATCTTGATGGTAACACAACAAGAAGCATCAATCCAAACAATGAAGACATGGATTGGAAAAGATCCCTGGGCATGTAACAGAAAGAAATGATCCAGGGGAATGGGGTAAGGATGAATTAGTTGTGTTTTTTCAGCTTCTGAATCCAACCAAAAATATGCAAGAAAAGAAAATATAAAGGAAAAAACCACAACAGAATAATATTATTTCTTGGAAAGTAACATTTTGGAAGAGATCTGTTGAAAAAGCTCTTTCTATATAATGGATTCTACAGATAACATAATTACCCATATTACAGCAAAAAGAGAGAGTTTTAGTTTTAAGTAGAGGTGGATAACACATGTACATCTCTCATTAGTGGGTTGTTGCCAGATGAAAAACAATGCCAAGGGATTTTTAGGAGATTTCAACATTATGATAGAGAATTTTTTAAAGACAATATCTTCTATTCTGAGGAGTCTGAAGTATGTTGCAAACATTATTAAAACTTCACAAGCCTGGGAGAAGCCCCATGATTGACAGAAATGCTGACATGAGTGATGGAGAGCCTCGGTGTCTAAATGCTGAAGTATCACCAGATTGAAGCTGACACATCAAAACAGAATCAATGATAAAATGCCAGAGAAAAGGTTTCCAGTGAAGATACTTGAATATTTCAGTGTGGCTGCAGTGAAGTCAGTTGGCAGAAACTCAGGAAATCCTTTTCTGAAATGACATACTGACCAAAAGCACTTACAGGGTCCTTAACGTGCATATTTTATGATAGTGAGCACTAGGAAAGCCTGAAAAAATTACCATGGATAATTTTTTAAAATATATTAAAAATAACAGCTAATCTTTCTTTCTCTTTATAGCCAATGAGAATGATGGTTCATTTTGTGTGATTTTTGAAACCCACTGACATCATGCAGTCTTTGCACTTTGTGGTATTCAAGGCCAGAAATTTCAACATTTTTGGCTACTGACACGAGAACAAACCAACAACATGCAAGCAGCCATGTTCAGCTCAGTGAAGGGGAAGCTGCATGACAAGAAAATCATTACAATCTCTTCTAATCAGGCAGATGGATACAGTTTTGTTGGCACCTGGTGAAAGGCCATGCAGGAGCAGGTTGTACATCCCTTCTTCAAGGAATTTATTAAACAGTTTGTCAGATGAGATGGAGCTGAAGCAGAGTCCCAGACTGGTCCATTTTGGGTTTCCAACTACAAATCACAGATGGAAATGAAGAGGAGAAAACATTCTGCAGTAAAACAGCCAGAGACCCTAATGAAATGTGGCACATTAATTTCTGAGCTATGAAATTATATAATCCCAGTGGATTCACATTTGGAATTCAAGGATTGCAGCGTGGATGAGATAGTCTCTTCTGTGAAAAGCCTGTTTACTTCTCACATTGCTTGTGGCTGGGTTCTGCCTCATGTAATCATCTCTGGGAGCAACCTCTTACTTGAAAAATGAAGTATTGAATTATTGCTCCTGAATTATTGCTTGCATTTGTCCAAAGATGTCCAAGAAATGTCAACCTTGTTACTTTATGAAACAGGCCAAAGAGCTGATACAGATAGACAGACAGATGGATAAACAAACAGGCAGACAGACAGCAAGATATGCAGAGCCCAAGTCTGATCTGACAAAAAGCCCTGGAAGAAAATACCAGCAATTCATGCCTTGTCTTGCTCTTAAACTGATCAGTGCCAGTGGGGAATAATTCAATATCATTTTCTCGAGAATTAAATTCAGATGCCTCTGATTAAAAACTCCCAGCAGTTTAGGCTGGGTGTATCCACTGCCCTGTTTGGGATGCTCTCATCGAGCTGCCAGCTGCCTGGCTTCACACCAGCTTTATTCCAATGCTTGACACACATCCATGAGAGAAGTGATTAATTCCCATTTGAGACTGTAGATGCAGTGAGTGTGAATGATTTTAACAGGAATCAGATCAATTCTCAGTCTCCCAAGGCCTCAGCAGCCTTGGAGCATTTGGATGGGTCAGGGCTCAGTTTTTAGCACTAAAAAGGTGCAGGCAGCTCTTTCATCTTTACACTGTGAGCCACACAATCATCCTGGACCTTCTTACATGGGTAATCCAATTTCTTCTGTCATGTGGCCAAGCCCAATGCCTTTCTGAAGCAGAGGAACAGAATCAAATTCCTCCTGCCTGAGCTGGTTCTGACTGTACTGAGAGTGGCAGGTTTTCCTCAGGCAGTGTAATTTCCATATTTACTTGTCTTTTGTTACTGGTTTGCAGTGGGCTGCTGTGATAGAAACATAAATATTCCACAAAAGCAGCAGCTTCATGAAGGATGTGACAGTCTGGCAATGTTTCAGGCTGACATAATAAATCTCTCAGATTACATATTTACAGTAGTTCTGACTTAGTGTTTTTCCAACAGCAACATGAAGCAGGATGTAAAATTGTGTGCAAGAATTTGGCAGCTATAAACAGTATTCAGATGTGTCATTCACCAACACATTCCTTGCAGTTTGACTTGGTTACAAGACTTCAAATTCTTCTGAAAGCTTCTCAAAACAGGTGAGGTTTTTTCCTAGGTATCAGGCTGGAAACATGATCTAGGCATTAAAAGCAGTCTACAGTGCATGGCAATGAAGCAGAATTATTTTGTTGAGATAATCATAATTGTGTTGAGAAATTACTTCATTTATCAGAAATTATAGCATAGGGAAAAGGGAAGACAGATTTGGGTATCCTTGGACAGTACTCTGTGGAGAAATAAATACAGAATTCTATGTAAATTTTCAGAAAGGATGATTAATGTAGTAACTTAGATTCCTTAATGTATCAATTTTAAGTTTGGCTGTTCAATTTTACTCTTCTTTCTCTCCAGAAACATGAGGTCTTTCATGCCCAGTTAAGACACTGGGAGAAATCCTTGTTGTTTGGCAAGAATTACTCACCCTTTGTCCCCATTTTTACCTCATTTCAAATTTCTAATCAACTTCAATTTAATTTTTTATTAATATTAGAAAGCAAAGAAATTTTTTTTTTAAAATCAACCCTTTAATAAGAGCCTACTTTACACAGATTAATGAGGAGTTGACATTCTCTCTATAACACATCTTAGGTAGCATTGACAGTTTTTCAATACAGAGGAAAGCTTGGGAAATTATAGTACTCATGAAGTGATTCTCAGTCAAAAATGAAAATAAAAATTAATAAACACTAAAAGACATACATTACAAATCTGGCATCTCTATACATTTTTTTTTTGCCAAGTTTTGATTTACAATTCAGGACATGATCTATGATAAAGACATATATATTATATATATGTATACATATAGCTGTCTCTTGATCTATTGATAGATGTGACTTATGAGATCAGAGATGGTTTCTTGGCTGTTATCTAAAAAAGTCCAGCTGAAGCTGGACCAAAAGTACATTAATCATTCATGTTCAGGTACAGACAGACATGCTGTGAAACACTTTCAACTTTTCCCTAAAAATAATGTTCAGATATCTCCCAGCCTGTGTGACATATGCAAAATCTCCTAAGATAGTAGCAAGGATTAGTCTTTGTCTATTTTTGATCTAAATTCATGATGTACAATATTATACTATTACCCACTGACAACACTGTATGAAATATTTGCTTATTAATTATGGATGGAAGCATGAGACCTGTGAAGTCACTGGTAAAATGCCAAAAGCCCAAGATTAAATGGAGGAAGAAGTGCTAATGCTTGGGATGGAGACTAGATCTTGATCCACATGTTTAACTCAGAGGAGGAATTTGAAAATTGCAACATGGATAAAAGATATGGGAAAAACCTCCTTGAAATATTTTTTTTTTTTACAGATAGAAACCTAGAGGAAAAAAAAATCAAGTAAAGATCTCCATGTTTAGGGTTCACTGTCTACTGGTTCTATTAAAGCCCCTTGGCACCAGAGCTATTAAA
The DNA here is from genome assembly GCA_013400435.1 of Pycnonotus jocosus. Taxonomy (NCBI): domain Eukaryota; kingdom Metazoa; phylum Chordata; class Aves; order Passeriformes; family Pycnonotidae; genus Pycnonotus; species Pycnonotus jocosus. Next base: position 52,086 of record VWYP01030897.1, on the reverse strand, counting down.
ATCAAATCCACAGTACTGCTGATTTTCAAACTATTTAGCAGAACCACCCACTGCCTCTTAACATAAATAATAATTATTTTCTCTGTCATTTGGCAGATGAAAAAGTTGAAATATAAAGAAATCCAGACCCTGAGATGAATCTTTTAAAGTGGGGAAAAAAACCCCAAAAAAGCATAACCCAGTTATTCTCTCCTTTTAAGAAATGTAAGTGTATGAAGATTTGCAGCCTCCTGCCATGAAAGCATTGCTGCATCCACCTGATGTCTTCAGCATCACAGCTTGCCCCAGCAGGCTCTTCTTTGCTGAGAATCCAAGGAATTAACCTTGGGGCTGCTGTGGTGGCAGAGCTGGCAGACTGATTGATAATACAGCACTTTTTTTTATGGTGTGGTGCCACTCTTTACTCTGCTCTGAACAGCACCAAGCAGCCCTGGGTACCTCGGGCATGCCTAAGGACTCCAAATGCTTCAGCAATAAAAATACCAGGGATTATTTATAGTGAGCTTCACCCAGAAGAAAAAATAAAAATGAGTGTGCTGAAGTGGCCAGGTGGAAGGAAGGTAAGAAGCCATGGGATTTGCAGCTCTCTGTACATCATTCGTAAATGTGGTTTACCCTACACTACCCACTAGAGAACTAACTTACCCAGCATGAAAAGGTTTCATCACTATTTTTAGATTGGAATATTAACACTTTTTTTAATCAAAAAATTTGTGCTGTAAATACCTCAAGATGGGCAAATTCTGATGAAAATGCCCTCTAAATTCTTCAGATTTTTACAGCTGTTTAGAAATGACCTCTGTTGGTAACATGTATTGATTTTGAAGCTCCATTTAAAAGAAGATGAATCCAAAAGTATGCCAAAAAGCACCATATTTTCTAGAGATAATGGACAATGTTCTTTGACTAAAATAAGACTTTTTGCTGCTCTGTCACTACTGTGTTATATATATGCCTCATGGCACCTATTGTCAGCCTAAAACGGTCATTCAACATTTCACTGCTTAATGTAAATTTTTTAATAAGATCGTTTATTTTTATTACTGATCATCCAAGTAGAATTTATAAGTTGTATTCCCCTCACCATCTCCAAACACAGTTATCCCCCAAAGGTAAAACATCTTGGAATGGGTATAAAAATTGAATTACACCAATATGTCTTTATTCTGCTCCAGCTCTTTTCCCACTGTTCTACAATTAAAATTCTATGTGGAATATAACATTGAAGAAATAAATCTCACAGTGTTTAATCAGAGAAGATTCAGGGAAATAAATCACTAAGGAAACAGTGAAACATCTTCTCACAATGAATGCATAAAGGAAAAGGTAAATCCTCAGATGAATGGATAGTTCTGTAGAAATGTTTTTCTTATTTTAACAGGGAAAAATTAATTTTCATGTCATAGACTTGGCTCTGCTTGTTCCTTTGTGAATGCAAGGGCTGGGGCTGCTCAAGGAAGCTGAAGGCAAAAAGAATCTCTGAGATCATGGGATGCTCAAGTGCAGCAGCACTTAAGAGGTTCAGGACTGAGACAGTGGCACTGACCATGGGGACACACGAAGATAACAGGTGACTTCCTAAGGCCCTATAAAATAAAGCTCTTAAACATCACTAACCTGCAGACTCCTGAGTGATGTGATTGAAATCTCGATTTTTCTCCAGATTTGTACAGAAGGTTTGCACTGAGCTCTCATTGAAACCCTCATACCTTTGAGATTTTCCTCATTTAAATGGCAAAGCAGAGGAGCAGTAAAGGCAGGAGAAGGAATTCTGGAACAGCTGCAGGCAGAGGAAAACATTCCTGCTCCTGCCTTCTTGCTGGACTGGAAGGTCTGCTGCATTTCTGTAATAGATGCACAACCATTAGAGCAGCACTGTAAACCCAAAACCAGCAAATAAAGTACCTGCCTCTTAGAAGAGGAATGAGTGAGGAAAGAGCTTCAGGAAATCACTTCTGACCTCGGTTTATTAGTTTGACTTTGATTCAGTACTCTGAAAGAGTAATTAAAAGCATGACTGTAAAAGACAAATACAAGAAAAAGCAGCAGACTGTACAGGGAGAAGTACACAGCCAATGAACCAAAATCTTCATGATTCCACCAGTCTGGCAGAAACACAGCAACTCACCCACATCTGAATGTCATGGAGCATTTGATGTGATTCTACACAACAATTTATAAATAGGAGTTATTTAAAAATAAAAGGAACACAAAGAATAATAAAAGATGAGGCATCTAAAGGGAAAGTGGCAGGTGGGAGGAAATGTTGAAAGTGAATTTGCCAAGGACTGGTTCCATGATGACCTGGTTATACTTTGCCTTTCCTTGCCCTTCCCTTACTTCATCAGCACAAAACCATGAGTCTGAGGTTTGCTGATGGTGCAAAGGTGGGAGATATTGCCAGTACTGAAAATAATCACCTCAGGGATGGTTCAAGGCCAAACATCAGAACCTCAGGAGCCCAAACAGAGCAGGCTTTTCTAGGACCAGTGATTACTCCCCATTATTGGGCGACAAAAAGAAAAATTGCTCTCATTCCCCGCCTGTTGATATACCCCGAGTTCAAAGAGATTACTTAATTTTTTTCTCTATTTTGCCTCTTTGTATAAGAATTGGTGACAATCATATAGCCATGAAGAAAATTAAGAAGGTATTATTTACTGTCTTAGCTGGCTCAAGGAAGAATGGAGCAAAATAACCTTTGTTGATATTTTGTACAGAATGATTCCAGATGTTCAACTTCTGTTTGTTTTTTTTTTTTACCTAAGCATCAGCAAAACCTCTCAGTCTGGCAGAGCTGTTCTCTAAATATTTTGTGGTTGTTGTGTTACCTAGGGAATTGGGCAAGAAAGAGACTTAAAATATTTTTTTCCCCAATAAAACAACTCATCTTCATGTCATAAAGTTTGCTATTGAAAATTTTAGTGTCTAGAATTTTGTGGGTTGAAATTTATTGTCCCAGCAAGAAACACTCCCACACTGCAAGTTGTGCTATCACAAATATCATTACTAACAACAAAGAAAATAAGCCAGCAAATACCATTACATGAATAAAGGAAGAATCCAAATTAAATCCTGCACATAGAAGATAAATGCACAAGTTTAAAACAAGTAGTTTCATAACAGTTTTCATCTGATATAAAAAGCCTGAATGAGTAGTATTTAGGAATAAAAAGAATAACATCTTTGAAGTTTTAGCATTGTAGATAATTGCAGAACAAAGAATTCAGATGAATTCTGAATCTGGCAGCTGTGGAATACTCTTGACATTTTTTTTCCCTTTATATTGAGACTATATGTTAAAGTTTATAGAAAGAGATGGAATGAAAAATAAAGAAAATGTATTCTAACACCTTAAATAACTGGCCTTAAAGATTTTTCATGATTTCAGTATTAGATTTCTTTCTCAATGGAAGTGCTTTGAGCACCTGGGAAATTATAAAGATATTTCTGAGGGTTTGACAATTTCTTCTGACATTTAGACTGAGGACATGAGACAATGTTTCAGAAACAGGTAATCAACTGTTGACTTCTAGTAAGACTCCAACCTCAGACTTGTTTTTATTCACAAATTTTCTAGGCTATAGAGGCAGTATTTTCATCAAAGGACAATTTTTTCCTCTCGTTGTACAATATTACTGCTCCCCTTCCTCCAGCTGCTTGCTGACATTCCACACCTCTTTGGACTGAACCTGACTGCAGAATAAACAAAGACTTCACTGGAACATATCCTGGAGGATTTGTTGCTGCATATATCCTTGGTTGGAGCAGAATCTCTGAATTACAGCAGACATCTTGCCTTGCCTTGGCAGTTCCAAATCCTTAATGCTCTACTGTGTTCAAATTTCTCTATTTTAACAGCTGACACTAATCTTGGATCAATAAAAGGGGTGGTTTTCCTCAGTGATTTTCTCCTGATCGTTGATCTTTTGTTCATAAACAACTTTGGCTGTTGCAGGAGCTACAGGGTGCAATTGCTCAGTTTGCCATTAGGAACTGAGCCTATTTGGTCCCTGAGTTAAGGAAACAATTAAATGTGTACTTAAGCTTAATTGGCTGAGTGAAAACAAAATAACTGTTGCATTTTATTGAATAGTGAAGCTTAAACATGTCAATGTTCTCTTGGTTGCACTCTTGGTATATCACAGCATTGATGGAAATAAAGTTTTCATGCACACATTTTTGCCATAAGTGATCAGGATTAAAAACCTTATGGGAAAATCACCAGTCCTCACACGCAGGCTGTGTCTTAATTGTCGGTAAAATTTGAGTTAAATGGAGTTTCCCTTAATTTTTTTTTCTCTGCATCTGCTCTGCACTCAGGGATAGAGAGAGCTAACAGCAGAATTTCACAGTCTGGACTGTGCAAAGGACAAGGTGATGATGGAAAAATTTAGCTCTTCATTTGGTAAATCATTATCACTAATGAATATGCAAGTACAGCTTCTCTGATTTTTGAAATAGACCTTTCCCATCACCTGAGATGCAAGGGTCAAACCTCACGTTAGAGATCCTACTCCAATTTTCCTGCTAATAATGGAGAAAGCAACTGAATAGCCAGATTCAGCAAAAACATGAAAACAGTCAGTTAATGAGTAATTTCTTTTAACTAGGTGTTTATACTAAATAGCTTGGAATTGTGATAATTATAATTTGCACCTGTATTTTATTTTTCATCTGAGGAGTTCAATGTCCTTTGCAAACATTAGAAGAAATCTCTCCAAAGAGTAGCTCAGCTTCCCCTGGAGTGGGGATTTCAAATGTCTTTTGTTTCCCAGCATGTATCTGGCTGGAGAAGTAAAAGTATGAAAGGCACAAGCGGAATTTGAACACACATTGATTTGTTGATATGTGGGCACCTGATTGTCTTTGAACCCTAGAAACTTGAACCCTAGAACTTCAAAATCAAAATAATTCAGCAAACATCTGCTTCAGCAATGTCAGTCAGGACATTTCACTTTAAAAGAAAACTTGATCAGCTGTAATTCCTATTTTCAAATCTTCCCCAGCTGGAATTTTGTGAAGACTGAAGTTAAAATTAAAAAAAAAAAAAAAAAGTCTGTCTTAAAGCAGGTTAAATAGCATCTGACAAAACCAGAAACTTACTAATCTAATATAACAGACTCATTAATGAAGGATCATTAATTGCTCTCATTTCACATTAATTACTGTGAGATATATAGTCTAATGACCTTTGATTACTAAGTCTTTGTGGAGAAAGCTGAAACCTTATTCACTTTCCTCCTCCTTCCCACACAAATTAAAAGAAATTAATGTCGTTCTGAATCCAACCAACTTTTGCTAAGAGTATTTTAGGAAAAAACCTTCCTGTTTGCTCTCTTCAGCTAAGGATCCACATTTTTGAAGGACACACTCATTCTTCTTTTTTATCCTTTCAGATCTTCCTGGGAATATTTGTATTTTTTATCTGTCAGCAGAACTTATCCAAAGCTGATAATGAAAACATTTGTGAATGTTTCTTTTCATAACTAATTTTTTGTACTATTTTCATTGTAGTTTGCCTCAACAAATCCATCATACTTTCAGCATCATTTTTTTCTCCTGCCAGTGCCTGCCTATACTCTTCCCTCATCAGGCAAAACTGCCTTGAATTTATATACCAAGGTCCTCTTTTAAACTTTACCTTCTCCTACATGCAGATCTTGTGTTTTTTGCTGATTTTTCCATTGTTGGCAGCCAAAAAAAGGCTAGAGATCAGTTTAGCTATTAATTCAGTACAGACCTGAAAGTGAATCACTAAATATTGCACATTTAATGGTATAAAACCAGCCATCTACAGGCTGATTAAGTATTTTTTTGCTTCTTACTGTCTCTTCTCTGCTGTGTCTTGACCAACTATTGAGATCAATCAGTTCCAAAATCATTTTCACCAGATAATTGCTTCAATTTGGCAGCAAGCAGCTCAGTTATACCAAACTCCAGCCATGGGTTGCAATACCAGCCTTGCTTCTTAAGGGAAGGGGTCTGAAAATATCACACAACCACCGTGGGAGCAGGCTTCTGTCTGAGCAGGCAGAGCCATTTGGTGGCACCATTTCCAAATCCCTGTTGGAATCTGCTCATCCTTGGTGGGATCTGCTCTTGGTGCAGGTGCAGTGAAAGCCTTTGGTGAGCAGACTTGGACACTCATCAGCTGAGGGACAGCAGGTGTTTGATGGCAGTGGGGGTTTGTGTCCCTCCTGTGGCATCTCATCCCTCAGCCTGCATTAAAAACCACAGTCAGTACTTGTTTTATAGATGTACATACTTGTACAACAATAATATAAAGCTGCAGTGCTGAAGATCATAGAAATGTGACACCCAACACTGTAGAAATTAAAAAAACCCCCACATTTATCTGCATATGCAGAGTACTTTCATTTTTAAGTGATTAGAAAAAACCCTTCCCTCAATTCCATCTGTGACCTTTCAACATTTGTTTAGCATCCATTTTACAGGTGTAGTAAAGTAAAAGGTAACTCTCTCTTTTGGCAGAAATTAAATTTAACAGTTTCTTTATTACGGTTGGTTTAGGTGGGGAAAGGCCTCTCTTGAAAGTTTCAAGGCATTCTGCAAACAGTCCCAGCTCGCAGCTCAGACAAACAAAGAGAGCTCGTTCCTGAAAGGAAAGGCAAAAGCAAAAGCAAGGCTCGTTTCTGCCAGGATTATCCCAAGTGTGCTGCAAAGGCTGCCCCACCCATGGTTCCAGCTGAGGATGGAGCAGAGGGAGCACGGAAGGGAGGCAGGACAGAGGGATTGTGCTGCTATTGTCAGCACACGGCATTTCCAGGCACCATTACAGATCATTTATATATTTTTTCCTTTTTGTTCTCAGCAATTTCCCGATGAGATGGACATCTTTCCTTTGTGAGGGCTCACTAGGAGTGCTGCCTTACAATCCTGCCCAGGGGCTGTTTCAATGCTATATAAATAACCACCTTAACACAAGGTATTCAGCCCAGAGCTGAGAGTCAGGAGAGCTTTATAAATCCAGCTCATTTTACATTTGAAAGGCTTGGTGAGAGAAATTAAGTTTCTTAAAAAGCAGACGCTGGCCCAGCAGTTTGGCTGAGCAGGACAAACCATGGGAAGCCACATTTCAGCTGTCTAATTAGAGGCTCAGACCTGGTGGATGGTAAGAAATGTAATTCCTGTGATTCACCTAGCACTATTGGTGCTGTTACCACCTCTGAAAATGCAGTGGGTAACATTGAAACACTACCAGAGCCAGGCCTTTGAAATTAAGGAATTTGGCTTCTAAAATCACTTTTTACATGATGATGCCCCATACCTGAAAGTGTCCAAGGCCAGGCTGGGTAGGGCTTACAGCAGCCTGGTCTAGTGGAACATGTCCCTGCCCACAGCAAAACAAAAAAAGAGAAAATTCATAGAAAACTCATTAGAAAATGCAGTGGTGGGAGTGATTGATGCTTATTTCTATTTATTCCTCTAGACTAAAGCAGCTTTGTCAGGTTTCTCCAGTTTTCTCTGGCTGTAGAATCCCTTTGACACTGTTTTAAATCTTTGAAAGTCCTGAGATGGCTTTTGGGTGGATTTCTGAGGCAGCAAAATGAATCCTTGATCTTATGTACATACACAACTCAAGTGTCCCTTAGACAACTCTCTGAGGACAACCTGCATCTGCTTCACTAGAAATGCAAACTAAACTCGGTTTAAGTGAGTTTGTTTGTTAGTAAAGACCAAAAAAGACATTTTCAGAGACAGCCAGGCAATAACCCTGTCACAGTTGTTGATGCAGCTCCCATCCAGCACTCAGTCTTCCTGCAGCCCCATTCGACTCCAGGTATAAGAAGAATGGGACCATAAAAGGGGGAAAATCAGGTCAGAAAAGCTGGAAAGAACAGTGAGAAAGTAAAGAGCTACCAGGAAAAAAACCCTCCAGAAAATCACAGGGATGAGTGTAAGATGATGCTCATACACGGTACAAACAGAGGGATTTTTCACTCTGAACTTGATCCTCTCAACAATGAGCTCTGTTGAGTTCCACAACGAGCTCACTGGGCTCTTACACCTGGCCATGATGAAGCAGAAATTGAGTATTTCTCTAGAGCAACTACACACAAATTTCAAGGGCTATAAATGCTGTGGAAGCTCCATCTCTATACTATATTCCTGCCAAATAAAATTTCATCAGACAAAACCAGTTAGGACCTGTGAGAGCTGAAGCAAAGTGTCTATTTTTATGTCACAGCACAGAAATAGAAAATAAAGCAGCAAATATGCTCCAAAATGCAGTTAGGTGAGCCAGAGCTGGAGAAATTTTTATATATATTCTGCAAAGATCATAATGGCAATTCAGAGTCAGAGGAGGAAGATTTTTTTTAGCTATTTCCAAGCTGATTATATAGATGCTTGTCACTCATTTTCATATCTATTTTATACCCTTATTATTTTGATAAAACAATGCTTTCTTTGGTCTAAATTTAACTGGTAGGGTTGTGCTCTTTAGAATTACAGGGCTTTGTTCTACTCTTTAAATTATTCTACATAACTGCTTTGGAGCAAGATGTAGGCAATAATGTATTACACCCCCTTACAGTTTTCTCAGATAATTACAATATCCATATTTTGAATTAAAAGCAAATAATCCAGTCTAACAGTCAAAGACAGACAAGGCTGTGGATTAATTTCAGTCAGCCACTGTGAGTCTTAGACAGGAAGGACATTTTGTAGTTCTCTGCAAATATCAAACCTTAAAAAGCATTTCAATAAGGTAATAAGTGTATGACTTCTTTTTATACCATTTATAAAGAAAATAAGCCAAAGAAAAATGAGTTTTATTATCTCACTTTGCTTTGGCAGTGACATTATGGGAGGAGAGCACAGCTGCCATTTATGAAAAACACAACTTCCAATAACACATTTTATGGGTTTTGATTTTAGACTCTCATCCATGAGCATGCATAATGTTTTGAGGTATCATTTTTTTACACCCATAAAAAACCTGATGTAAGATTTTATGTGTGGCATTTTGTCACACGAATGGTGAAATGTTAAAATAAGATCAGCTGAAACATTTACCACATACTTCATTATCTCTCTGTGAAATGAATATCTGGATAATTGGCAAAGCAAAAATCTTTGTTATAAGGATTTATGAATTGAATAAAATTACCTTCTGCAACAGGAATTTCTGTGAGACTGAGATTTTCTTTTCTGCTGAAAAACATCAGGAGATATGAAGTATATCCTAAGAATTTTCTTTCAAGAATAAACCTTTTTTCCCTATTTTGTGTTTAACACAGAAACTCTCTTCCCCTCCTCTCTTGATTTCCAGGTTATTAATATTTAATTTAAAATAACCTTAAAATCTCAAATCCATCTTCTCTGTCAGTTCTTAAATCAGCCTCTTTTGCACATCAAATAATTAGTACCCCTGTTTGACAGAACTTTTACCCTTTATTAGCAAGTGCAAAATATTCAAAGGGGAGTGCATCTTCTGGAGCCTGTCCCCATAATTCCAACATAAATTTTTGTTCTGATTATCTCTTTCTGATATGTGTCCTTTGGCTGGAAGGAAGGGGTTTTAAAGGGTAAAGAAAAGTATAAAAACCAGTCTTACTTCACAGAAACATGGGGAAAGTTGGCATGGATAGCTCAGAGAAAATACATGTCTAGCACAGCCTTCCCATGGGACCTCAGGAAAGTCAATTTGTCACTCCCTTTTCAGATTTAAAATAAAATAATAACGTTTTCTTTCTCTTGACATTTATTGGGAAGCTTAGTACTGGATGTACTAATCTATGAATTATGAATGTTGAATACAGTTTTACACATAATCTAATCATCTGACATTTTCGGTCTGATCTTAAAATATTAAAATATTTCAGCTCTGACCACAGAAATGACAGGGTTTTCAGTAACAGGAAAACACTAGGAGAGCTGCCTATTTTTTCAGGGTGGGTTGCTGCCACTCCACTGCTGCTTCTGCTTCTCCTGTGGCTCCCAGTTGATGATAAGGGACTTGACACTCTGATCTTATGGCTGTGCTCGTGCAGTTCATTTTTCCCTGAGCACAGACAAACCACCTGGCTGTGAGTGATAATGAGCTCCTCATCCCAAGGACAAGCCAGCATTTGCACTTCCCAAGATTATCCCAGGTTTACTCTGTAGCTGGTCCTTTCCTTACAAGCATTTTTCTCTGAATGTCACCGGGGCAAGGCACACAGTTGCTTTTTTCCTCACTGCATTTACAAAAATGTTACCCTTGTTTCACACTACAGCATAAGCAAGAGTCCTTCAGCTTAGCATGAATTAAATTTAGGTGCAGGACACAACAGTGGCACAGTAGAGATGATCATAGAGAGAAAGGGAAGGGTATTATTCACTCCTTGCAAGTTTCTCCTAACATAAGGCATCTCTGAAACCCAGAGGTCATTTATTGTGAGCGTAACAAATACATTTGTATCCACCAAGGCCAATAAATACTGCAAATTAAGCTGAATAATGACTGCACTGTCTATTTCATTTCTACAGGAGAGGCACGCCTGGGACTTAAAGCAACTCAGTATTTCTAAGGCAATATATGGGCTGAGCCTCATCCAAAGTGAGAATTGCAGAAATGTCACGGGCACCCAAATTTACTGTTACTGCCTGAGGAACAAGTGGCAAAACAAAATCATTGCAAACAACCAATGTGTACAGAATTTATAATGAATATCTGTATCACTAACATACTTTTTTCAAGTTATGGCTTTTTTTTTTTTTTCCTTGTGAGAAGATCTTGGCATTGGGAAGGCTGTAGGAGAAAGGTGATGCAGCACAGCAATTACTGGGGAAGTGTTCCTTGCCATGTGTTTGACTGGATTGATTGTTTCAAATGTACCCCAGCTCACACAAACCTTCCAAATACTTCCAGAAGTAACAGCCAGGGAATCAAAAATAGAATCACAGCTTTTGGTGAAGAATGGATGACAGGAGGGAAAACCAGGCACTGGTTGCCATACATAAACATAAATAACTGTAATTTAAAATGGGTTCTGGGCTGCTGGCATGTACATAACTGAGCAAACAATGCTTGCAACTGAGTTGCTGAGATTTTTGGTGATGCAAATGGAGCACATAAAATTTATAGCTCTGATATTTCGACCAGCTACTTATGTGAAGTAGAACTGTGACAGGAGTTTGACTCCAGATCCTTGTGGGATACAGAGGGAGGTGAAAGAGGATGAACAAGCCACCACTGTGAGTGGTATAACAGCAAATTAAATTAACTGTGGAAATAAGAATATGGCAATAACATATTAACAAAAAATAGAGGAAGTCAGATGTTTAAAAAATATCTAGTGATCTTATTTATCACAGCAGACAGAGCTGGGAGTCTCTGCATGTCCTTCAGTGCAAATTTTTGTAGGCTGCCAAGTCCACAAATATAATTTTATATATTAAATTTTTTTTAGATTCTCAACAAATTATCCAAGGATACTGAAAGGGAGCTAAGGTTCCTTAATTGGGTAGTTCTTGGTTTAGGAAGTTAAAAACCTATTTTCTGCTCACCTGATTTCCACACCCAGAGCTTTAGCCGTTCTCTGAGGACCACAGATGTCCAGCATAAACTGTGATTATCTCCTGCTGGAGCCCAGCACTCTTCCAGAAACAGATCTGCCTGTGTTTGGAGAGCAGCACTAAGGCAGCAAGAACCTAAAAATATCCTTTCATTTTTTTTTAAAATGGTATTTGTCCTTAACTAAATTTTTTGTTCTGATATTATCTTTTAAAAAATAAAGAAATCTTCAGGTCCATGACAGCAGATTACTCACAGTGTTAGAAACACAGTTTTCAATAACAATCCATATTGTGAAGTTGACATTAGTGTTCTCCTTCCTAAATCCCAAATTATTTTTATGCCTGGCCTAAGGCATCTTGGGATACCTTAATTATCATGGTATCTTGTTCTTGCTTTGTGAATCTTTGCCTATCTGAAAAGCACACTTTTCAACTCAAGACTATTTTTAGCACATTTTTAACACGTCCCTGTCTCTAAAGGGACACCAGAACTTTTTTTCTCCACAATGCAATGGGTGTTGTGGATCCATTCCTCCTGGCAAGGAGACTTGCCTTTCAGGTGGACTTTCTTATGTTTGGATTAGATTGGATTGAATTAGAATGGAATAGATATTTTAAAAACATCTGTGTTTATGTACCTACATGTGTGTATATATATATATATATATATATATATAATCTATCTAGAGAGTGACAAATAACTCTCCATATATGCCTATATCCAAACATATATTAATTTGATATATATGAATATTTATTTTTTTGGCTAATAGCCTTTACTTGAAGAATTCTGGGCCATACAGAAAGGTGAGAGAACATTTATTAAAGACATTCTCTTGAGCAGCTCTGGTTATCAAGGCTTGTCAGAGTTTCAGTGCTTTCCCAGCCACACAGGCATGTACAGTCAATCTTCTTGGAACCCAGAGTGTGAGAGTTAATGAAATTTGACAACTGATTGATGTCAGATGCAGCATTGAATTTGGAAACCCAATTACCTCCTTCCCTTTCAAAGCAGAGGTCATTCCAGTCAACATGACTCCACTGACATGCTCTGCAATTCAATCTGAGAGGTTGCATGAGATTCTGCTCTTCAGAAAATTCAAACATAAAAGGGAGCAAAATTCACAGATGAAGCTAACACACACTGATTAATGACTGGTCACACGAGCCAGGTGGGGAGATGAAGACACCCTTTGTGCACACAGACAGAGATTATTTCTATTTGTTACCTGGAAATCTGTAGCTGAAGGTGCAAACACAGTTCCTGTTTCTTAACTCCATGCCTTCTCTCCCAGTGGTAAATATTTTTTTGTCTAAAATTTTAATCGTTCATACAGGTTTTTATACTAAAGATTCAGGGGAATTACAGCTCTAAACTTCCTTTAATGTGCTGAAGATGATACAACTTGGGTAGAGCTGAGATGAATTGCACCGGAAGAAAAATCCATCCAATTATACATATATAATATCCAACCCGATTTCCAATCTCACACTCAGTTCATTAGGCTCTGCTGGTCTAAAATTGGAGCTGCTGTGAGTTGTGCAGATCTCTGCAAGGATAAATCACCATGTGCAAATCAGATGGGCAGAAATGGAGATAGAGTCATCTTTATACTCATCTCTGTTCTTTCTCCATCCTTTAACCTGTTAACAAGGAAAAATGAATGTGGATCTTGGCATCTGTTCTGGATTTAGTTTTTAGCATTTAGGTGCTGTTTAAAGACATTATAATGTTAATATTTAATAAAGAAATTTAGAGGGGAACTGCAGAATAGTTCCCATAGTTCCTTGGAGGGAAATAAGAAGAAATAGGAGATCAACCAGGCTGGTGGCAGAGAAGGATCACAGCCATCACAGTCATCATCCCAGTTTCTCCAGGATGCTTGAGGCAGTAGATCAGAGCACTGGGGTTTTATTGTAAGCACTTGGAAGCACTGTCTGCATGAAAGAAGTGAAAGCAATGCAGGTCAGCAATTCACTGTCAGGCCTGACTCTCCTTCTCACCCACCAGTATAAATCAGGATCACTCTGGGGAAGGATTTACTCAGTTTTACTTTTCTTATGTGTGGAAGACATGATTATGCAGTGTACACCCTCTTTTGAATTTACATTTCTATAATTAATTATTAAGTGAAACCAATAACCTGGGAGAAAGTGATGCAGCCCTATTATCTCATCATTTGTTAATGGTCTTAAATAATTAGCAAAGAGAATCTATCTGCTCTTTGATAAATATGTACTATAGCTAATTAACTCAGGTAAAACAGAGAGTATCCCACAGACACCTGGCCTCCAACCCCACATGTCCAATGCAATAATCTTTTTGTTCATTGAAAAAAACCCTATAAAAACGCTAAGGTCCAGGTCATCCCTCTGGATTCTGAAGGTTCTCTCTAAATAAGTGCTGAAGTAGATGTACAATTTCAGGGGGGTTAATTTTAAACTAATCATGTTATTTACAAAAACATAATTTCTGCAATTTCCTCTAAGCTTTTACATCAACATTAAAAGTTTAAGATTCATAAAGTCTGTTGTTTGAAAAAAAATAAATAAAAAGGAACTATCAATGACTTTCTCCTAGGCTTGCAGAAGTATCAACAGCTTTTGCAGGGCAAAATACAATTTTAAGAACTCAGAATCTTCTTTTTGCTGGGATTTTAAAATTTCACCCCATTCCAAAGTGTCATTTTTTCCTTTAAACCACTGCCTTGAGGGCCTGAAAACCTGCAGGCACAAATTTATCCCTTTAAAAGCAGAGTTTAGAATTTGAATATACTGCTTCTCTTTAGAATATGTAAAGGCTTAACTAGATAGCATAATCTACCCTTCCCTTTTATGAAAAAAAATAAAAATTTGAACAGAATTACATTACTCCAAGCCTCCTTTGTGCTCTACACATATTACTGATATAATTTTCTGCCAGAGATATTAATCATTTTGAGAAATTTATCTCTTGGAAAGCTCCAGTTACAGCAGCCCAAATTGCATTTTCCAAGATTAAATGACGAAGTAGCTTTCTCCCTGGTTAGGCTGCACAATTTGCATGTCAAGTGAGATTATCTTCATGATTTTACAGTTACTCAGCTCATCTCAACTCGCTGCAGGTGATGTCAGAGTTTTACTTTTTCACACTATGCAGCATTTGAAGTAAGAAAACACTAAAAGCCCCCCCAATGTAATTGTGACAAATCTTTTTGTTGTTTGGCTTAGTCTTATAAAAGACAAAACTATGGGATGACTTTTCATAACAAATGAACTTCCCTAGAAATAATTTTCATTAATGCTGCAGAAGTTATGTTAAACTGGAGCCACACTGATTGGTTCATGTTTTCCTCCTTTATTTACACCAGCTAGGGATGCATTGCCCTTCAATGATACATGGCTGTTAAAATAGTCTCAGTGGGGTTTCTTCTGCCTTTGTTAGATTTTCCTCTGCTAGCAAAAAAATAAATAACAAAGATAACTTTGTCATTTTTTTTTCTTTTCCTCCTCCCAGGCTGCTCAGGCAAAAGCCTGGAAGGGCGATCAGAGCTTGAAAACAGAATATAAAGCACTATGGTATCTACAGCTGGGTGAAGATTTTACAGTGAAGCATTTCCTGAGTAGCAAATGTCAGCTCATAAACAGAAACACTCTGCAGCAGTTTGCCAGATTTAGTGAAGTTTCACTTCACTAGAATAGCTCTTGCAGGGCTTCAGTGAGGAAGAACCAGCAGACAGAGCTGTGCTGATGGAACCAAGCATGACAGAGAAAGAAAAAATGATAAAAAGAGATAAACTTTCTTTAGGAAAGGGGCAAAGGTGGGAGCATTGTTAAAAGTCTGCAAGAAACTGGCAAGGCAACGTCGGTGTGGGAAGTACAAATGTTGGGACACACTGGGATGGAGCTGTGCCCTCCTGAGCCCCACTCACTGAATCTCAGAATCACAGAAGAGTTGGGGTTGGAAGGGAACTTCAAAAGCCATCCAGTTCCAAACCCCTGCCATGGGCAGAGACATCTTACACTGGATCATATTGCTCAAAACCCCATCCAGCCTGACCCTGAACACCAGTTCATCCACAGCATTTCTCCCACTCTGAGCTGAACACAAATATATTTTCTGCCAGCTGTGCCTGTACAAGCTTCAAAACGACACCTCAGCAGCAGAAGCAGCACCCATTTTTTCCTTTATTTTCATTCATTTATTTTCACTTGCAGCATGAAATGATAAAGAAAAAGGAGCAGGGTTGATCTGAAAGCAGCAAGGTTTGGCAGGGGAGTGCCAGGATGTCACACTCTGCTCAAGGACTGTCCTGGCCCTGGCTGCTCTGCTCACATTCCCCTGTGCCTTCCTGAGTGGCTGCACTCAGTATGAAAAATAATAAAAATGTTGCTATTTTTCTGGCTTCTCATGCTCTTACTTGTGCACTCAGAATTGAAAAAAAAAAACAAACCAAACAACAAACAAACCAAAAAACCCCAACATAATAAAATACATGGGCAGATTGGCCATGGGATCTGTTTCCCCTAATGCAATCTGTGTTACTTTGAAAAGTCTTCTCTCATATCACTCAGGCAATGTAATTACACCCATTTCCTTATGAACACGGATGTTCCTTAACAACATTATTTTGTTTTCTTTGTAGCTGAGGCTCCTTCAAGATCAAAAGGAATTTAAGTGCAATTAGGCCAAACAAGAAGTGGAGCACTGAAACCCAGCAAAGCCTTGTGAAAAAGCAAAGAAATGCAGGGCAAATGATGCAGTGGGGCAGAGCTCCTTGTGCATTTCTGCACTGAACCCAAAACTTGTGCAAAAAGATGCTGCTTCCTATCACTGAAAATTTGTGGCTTAGACCCTGTGTGAGGAGATTTATTCAGCCTAACTTAGGTGGGATTTTTAAAGCATTCTATTTCTCCATCAGCTACATCAAGGAGTAAATTAGCTTCTCAGCCTTTCCTTACTCATAAAAATGAGAGATCACCTTGCAAATTTGAGAGAGTCCTACATAGACTAAAAACATATGGTAAATATCAGCTAAGGAAAATACTCTACAAAAGAGTTTGCTCTTTTTACCTTGTATTAAAATAATTATTATTTTAAAATATCCAGTTATGTTCTAATGATAATTACAAATACTCACAGTATTTCTTATTACCCCTGTAGTTTGCCAGCAATAGGAAAACCTATCACTATCAACCTTTGAATGTTTCTGTGCACATAAAGCCATCCTCATTAACCTGGTACACCAGAAATCCTGGAAGATTCTAGACTTGATCACAAATAGTTTATTTATGGCTGAAGTATTTTGAGACTCTTGTTTGTTTATTTATTTATTTAAATAAATTTATTTTAAAATAACAACAAGTTTTTTGAAGTCTACTTTAGTTTCTGCAATAGACGCAGCATAATCCCATACTTACAGGCTTCCAGTAGACTGTGAGCTATTTCCAGAGTAATTTTATGTTTTGAGTCCACTTCATAGAGGATTTGCATCTCTTTTAAGTATCTGAGTTTCTTCTGGCCTAAACACAAAAGTGTCTCTAGAGGCACAAATCTCAGAAAGACTATAATGAATAAACGAAAAGCATTTGCATGCTAATACAATCCTATTCTTACTTGTGGTCTTATGAGAAGGCAGCTATTTATTGTTGTTTGTTTGGGCACCTGTTGGTAAGTGCAGGAAATAGATGCACTGTCAGCACCACACAAAAGAAAGCTTACCAGGTCCTGGTTTTATCTGAATTACTTACATAATGCAAAACCTGAACATCTTTCAGAAAGCTGCCAAAGGATCACAATTTAACTAAATGGAAATTCATCTTTCTTTTCTTCCCTGTTCCTACTGGTTTGTAGTTACATCCTTAACACTGTAATAGGAAGAGAAGAGAGAAGAGAGAAGATACATGATAGGACAATAAATTTCTTGTCAAAAATACTGCCTGGAAAAAGTAAGCAACCTGGAAAGTGGTGCTCTGGACATATGAATGGTTTTAATAATAATGAGTATATATTTTGGTCATTGACTGACTCTGTAAGTGGTCTCACTCTGAATGAAGCTCTCAGAAGGACTGTCCTAAGTAAACACAATGTAAATTATATTTAGGGCAAAAGCTCTCCATATTTTTTCAGCCCATCCCTGAAGTAAAAATGTTAAAAGATCAGATGAAACTCTCCATTAAAACAGTATTTTTGGGAAACACCTTTCACTAAGCAGGAACACCACTGAAAATTTCCATTCTCAGTATCTCCACATAAATGAAAAGCAAACATCACCTGTCCTGTTCTCAAGGATGTCATAAACATATCTTGAAAAAATGCTTCCCAAAGAAAAAGCACAATGAACCTTCCTAAAAAAACTTTTAAAAGCAACTTTAAAAAAGGCAAAAACTGTGTTGAAAATTCAAAGCAAAAATAGAAAAGCACTGAACATGGGGTGAGAGGGATTCCTAGAGGTACAAAGTGCAACACCTTAAGAGAGGCTGTGCTGCCTCTCATCTGCTAAGGACACAGGTTTGCCTCACCTGCCATCTCCAGGAATAGAAAGTAAAGAGTTTGTTGGTTTGTTTGGGGTTTTTTTTTTCTACTGCAAACTATGCTCAGTATTAAAAAAATCTATTCAAAGCCTAACCTAGATCTCACTTGCTGAAAATTAATCCTGTTATTCCTTATACTGTTCTAAGTAGATAAGTAGACATGGAACATAACTTATTACCTTGTCTTTGCACTAACTCGAAAATGGCTCTAATTATACCACATATGCTTTTGGATGGTTATAATTTTGACTAAATCAGGTACTTGGAAGGTTAACTACTGTGTGAAAATTATCACAGTTTAAATAAAATACAGATAATGAATACCACTCCTAAAAATTATATGTATAAAATATTAAACCATGTTAATATTTTTTTAGTTTATTTAATTATCAAGAAGGATAATCACAGTGGTTGTACCTTGCCATTTCAATATTATTCCCATGTATTTACAGTTGAGTGAGTGAAAATTAGTGGGACACAGGGCAACAACTGATTCAAGATAAAATAAACATGGTTAGGAAAAAGAGCTCTAATAACAATTCCTCTGCCAAAATGTGAATAATGCTTAGTTTGCAAAAGTGCATGGTTATGATGATTTTTGAGTAAGAAAGCTACTCAAGCACATTGATTAAAATAAGGCTGGTGCTTGATTACTTCTCTGGGCTGTGCATATCTGTAAAAATTGCTTTCCCCATTTCTGAGAGGAAAGCTGGAGTAGATTCATAAAGGCTGAATGTTCAGGATCTCTGGGGAGCAGGAGGTAATGAAATAATTGCCCATAGCTCCCTGCCTGGCTTCAGGATGACTTCCACACATCACCACCAGCTCAGGCTCACACCTCCTGCTTCTCAGGTGTTTGCTCAGCTCCTTGTTTTGTGTATGACCATAGCACCAAAATCCAACACAACCATGACATGATCCAACATGACCACAATCTAACATGGCCATAACACCAACCACACGTAATTTATTCTAAAATCTGTGCAGATAACTGCACAAAAGACCACATGGACACAAACTCACCGTGTTTAAAAATCATGTATCCCTATGTCTCCCTGCCCCTGGGAGAGGAGGTGTGGGAAATAAGAATAATAGTATTTTTACCTTTGTAAAATTTGTCAAAGTTGTTAAATTCTGTTGACCAAAAGGCAGGAATTACTCCTTTCCTAGCCTGTGCACAGCACTCACAGCCTGTGCACAAGAGAGATCTCTGTGCTCTGTGGCTGCTGCAGGACTGCACTCTGCAAGAGGTTCAAGCCTTGCCTTGTTTCCTTCAGCCTCTCTGTTTCTCACAGATCCCTACAGAAAAATGTGGCATTTAGAGCTCCAGGGAGAGCAACTGTTTAAATCTGCTCTTGAAAGCACATTTTCATGCACAACCACTCTAAATCAGGCTGCAAAATCCAAACTATTTGAGTTGCATTTTGTTTTTTGGAAAAGACATTAACTTATTACTCCCCCAGGAGTGCATTGGAAAAAAATAAATTACATTCACTTTTGCAATTACCTCAGATTTTTTAAGTATGACAAAGCAAATTGCATGAGGCCAAAGGGTGACTTTTCCATCTGAGCATCAAGAATGGAAAAGGACAATGAAGAACAAAATTTGCTCAAATTCCTCACTGGCTGGGGGCAAGTGGCACAGCATCTTCGGGTAGATAAAAGAGAAATACGTAATGAGAAATTGAAGAATCTGTGTTAGACTCCAGCAAAGACCCCTGATTCCCACAGACTGACAATATACATTTTGTGTAGTTCTGCCAAAATCAAGGTCACATCAAAGGGAAATTATTCAGATTGCCATTCTGGTGATAAAGGTCTGTAATTGGCCTTTAGCAGTACTCTCTGTTATTTATGCCTACTTATCTGTTTCTATTGTTACAGCATTTTAGGCAAATGCCCAGATTTTTAGTATGAGATATTAGCCTAAAGACTTTTTTGTACAAATACAAATCGATATACATGCACATGTATGTATATACACACTCGTAGCTGAATAAAGAGTGTTTCACAGGAAGATGACATTATTTTCCCAGTAGAGATTGGAAGGGAATATGAGAAGGATCCTAGAATGTGAGAAGAAATGTACTCCAGAAATTTAGCTGCTTTTAAGTATATGTACTGCTGAGAAGGAAAAAAATAGAAAAAGAAAAGAGAAAGAAAAAAGAAAAAAAAATTAGAAAAAAAGGAAAAATAGAAAAAAGGGGGAAAAAAGAAAAAGAAAAAGAAAAGAAAAAGAAAAAGAAAAGAAAAAGAAAAAGAAAAGAAAAAGAAAAAGAAAAGAAAAAGAAAAAGAAAAGAAAAAGAAAAAGAAAAGAAAAAGAAAAAGTTTTCATCAAAAACCTTTCTTTCCTTGATACTTAAACCACATTGGTTTCAGCAGTCCAGGATAGTGAGCATTAAAAAAATTCAAATCAACAGCACTAAGATGTAACAACCACATTTGGAGAAACAGTGAATTTCTGTACATTTCTAAACTGCAAAGCAAATAATTTCACAAGCACAGTGCCTGGCTTTATCCTTTGCCCTGAAGAACCGATTTTCACCATTGATTTGCTGCCCAGCCTGCATTTCCTCCTTGGCCTGTTGACCCATCCCCTATGTACATCATCATATTCCTTATGCAAAAAGTCAATATTTAGCTTAAGGGCTTGCAGAGACCCACTCACACAGAGACAATAAAGGCTGACACATTCTAATGTGTAAAGAGCTTTCCATAGAAACACCAAGTGACAGATTTGACATATAGATAATATTTATTCTGCTTAAGGCTCGTGTAGCATCTTTGATACCATTTCATGTGTGCTCTGCCTGATGCACAGCAGAGAATCCAGCCTTACTGGAAGATTGAGTGGTCTCCTAGCCCCAGGACACAACAGGAATATTTCTTCTGACCTCCCTGGCTGTAGATCAGGCTCAAAGGTTTCTGTGCTGCAGCATAATAAAAGGTGACTCTAGGTTTGTTTTGTGATTAAAGCTTGGTGATACTGGGCTGGCTGGCACCAGTTCTTCCATATTTAATGTTGAGGAAAAAATTACTGATTGTTTTATAGTTAAAAGACAAAACCCTGAAGCTCTTGGAGAACTATGGAGGATAAATATTGTTTATACATCTGGAAAATAAGAGGGAAGTCAGGAAGAAAGCTGGAAATCTGCATTCCTTTCCCATTGTCTCCCTCCCCTCAGACCTGAGTGGAGCCTCATTGCAGCTGCAGAAGTTCACCTGCTGGAGATATTTCTGCTGGCAGAACAGGGGCTACATTCCTCATGGACACTTCGAAGCAGCACTCCCTCTTTAATTTCAAGATCTGTACTCAGATACTCCTGTGCCTACAACTGATATTTAGTGATAACTCTTTAATACATGATTAGTTAATTTACTGCTTTTTTTCCTTTGCACAGCCTCAGATAAATTTGGCTTTGTTTTGTGCTTGTTTTCACTGGGAGAAATCCTGGCCCGGAGCCTTCATGGCAGAAACCCCACGATGAGAGGAGTCTGTGCTGGCAGAAGTGAGGGGCTGCTTCTGCCAAGGAAGAGCTGGGAGGGCAGAGCTTCTCACAGGAATATCTAAGGAATTCAATGCTTGATAGGACATAAAATCACCAAAAATTACCTTCTCTGTGAGACGAACTGCTACATAGCAGCTGTGTATTGATCACAATAACTTGCTTTTTGTCAAAATGTAACCCTTTCTTGGTTAATGTTCATCCTCCTGGGAGTTATCCAGCTGACATCTGAGGAGATGGGAGGCTCTGGTACCCCCATCACCTGTGAAAGCTGTTCTGATGCTAATTCTCTCCACACACATTCAATTATTTTCCACTTCTCACTCCCCACCTCTGCAAACACCCAACCCCACCCCTCAACCCTGCCCCTGTCATCTAATTTAAAGGTTTTCACCCTTGCAAAATGTATAATTATATACATTAATAAATATATGTTCTCTTTCTGCCTTTCACTACCAAGTTAATCAGTACAGCAGATTGAGTTCTTCTCTTTTGCTGCCAGACTTTGTAAATAATATCTTTGTGGCTCTTCCATGCCACCTCCCTATTTTCCAGCAGTGTTTAAAAACCATGGGCCATATTCAGGAGTGTGTGTAGTTTATCCTGAAAGTGGAACTGCTTTAGACAGAAAGGCTCTGGCCAGGCCAAATTTCAGAAGTTCTGATTCACTGCAGCCTCCTGGCTCTTTTTAAAAATGTGAGTACTCATCTTCCCCTGTGCAGAGGCAGCAGGGTTCTGCAGGAGAGCAGCTTGGAGACTCAATCCTACACATCACGGCATTTCAGAGATATAAAACCATTACTGTGCCTCCCTAGAATTCTGGAAATCAGGCCATGAATCCTGGATGTGCTACTTCTGGGTTTTTTTAGCTCACGGTTGCCATGTTCATCATACAAATAATCTGGAATTGAATTCCTATTTTCCCTAAGGAGTTGATCTGCCAGATCTTCCCTCTGCACACCCAGCATGAATGACCCTGACACAGAGCCCAGCTCTGGACACAGCACTCTGAAAAGCCACTGCTTAGGAAGAAGATCAATGTTTTGAGCACCCATCCAGGGCAAGGGAGACCAAAGTTTCACCATTCAGAAGACACAGAAGGCCAGGAGAAAGGCAAGGACCTTCTCTCACCCTGCATGGTGCATTATGGCTCATTCCTTCTGGTGGCTCTGGATCCCACAGCAGAGAGCTGAGTTCCTCCTGTGCACTGTCCAGATTATGCAGACACTTAAAACTGGTTTCTGTGTTTAGCTCTGAGATATAAATAACNTTATTGAGTCCAGTTGCTCTCCAAAATGCTTTTGGGGTCTGAGTAAGGAAGTAACACAAATTAGAAAGACAGATTCTAAATCCTTATCTCACAGGCTTTGNGATAGATAGATAGATATAGTTATACAGTTATTGAGTCCAACTGCTCCCCAAAACTCTTTTGGGGTCTGAGTAAGGAAATAACACAAATCACAAAGACACATTCGAAATCTTTATCTCTCAGGCTTTGAGATAATTTTAAATTTTTTTAAGGTAGTTTCTCTAACTGGCAGTAGAGAAGGATTTCCATCTTGGAGGTGTCTAGTTACTTGCCAAGACCTTTTTTCCTGTTAACACAGCAAAAATTAATAATAAGAAAAAAAAAAAAAAAGGGATTACACATAATATAGTTTTCTCAGCAGAGGCAAAAGCACAAAATGCCTGTAAACATGCAGGTAAATAAAGATAAATGGTGGCTTGGGACTCCTCCAAGTGGATGATTCATCATCTGGCTGCTTCTCTGAGATATGTTTGATGCTAACAATATTTATGCAATATAACCAGGCTTGGGCATGGCACCACCTGCCACAAAATAATAAACACCCTCCTGCTCCACTTGAGGACTCTGGGATGTATTATTATCTGATGTTACTACATTAAATTGGCAGCAAATGAATCTTTTCCTATGTTATTATACATCAGCCTCAATAACTTATTTTTGCAGATGTAAAATTCTAGCATTTTCTAATCTTTTAACTGCACCTGTCCTAGGAATTTTTTTATTGTTCATTCAATGCCTCACATGAAAAAAAAAGTAATGTCAGGTCATTGGGGAAGGGACCATGAGAAAGAATGAGGATATGAAATAGTTGCTATACAGTCTAAACTAGCATTTTCTCAGTTATGGCACTGATGAATCAAGTGTAAACTGTAGATAAAAAAAAATAAATCTAAAAGGTGCACTGAAAGGATTTGATCCAACATACTCCACCAGCTGCAAACACAGATGTTAGTGTCTTTCTTGACTGACATAAAATTATGTGCAAGGAATATTTAAGCAATTCACACCATCTTGATCAGCCTAAAGAGCTACAATGAGATTTTCATGAATGCAAGTTAGGGCTGGGTACTTGCATCCTTTTGCATGTTGCTGATATATAAGAATGCTCCTGAGCAGAAAGTTCAGTATCCTGCTGCTGAGAAATGCCTTTTCACACGTCCTCTGTTAGTGCGGACAAAAGAATCAAAATTAAGTTTATCACCTACTTAAAGCCTCTGGAGATTCACTTCATGTTTAAGTGTCGTTATGAAAGATTGCAAACAGTGACTATTGCTGTGTAAGGCTGCAGTAGTGGGGAAATTGAGAGGCAGAAAAAGGTTTAAACACTAAAAGGCAATGTGTTATAGCAGACCATAACGCCAGTGCAGGTCTGTAGAAGCAGAGGTGGTGTTGGATGAAGGATGCACAGACCTGCAAGGACACAAACATGGATGAGTCTGAACCCAAAGGAACCTGAATGAACCCGAACTCCTGGATGAAAAAAATGTTTATTTGCCTGGCCTGCTGTGGGACCTGGCTCCACACCTTTGCACAGCCCCCTCCTCCTCAGGGCAGGTACTTCCCACCACTCAAACTGGGATGCATCAACCATCCCTCGGGATGTGCACTCGTGGTTTCCCACACCACAAAGAACTTGGAGACCTGCCAAGGAAATCCCCTCTCTCCCACAGCAGAGATAAGCCAGAGCCATCAGAGGAAAAAAAGAGAATACCCAGAACATGATGGCTTTGAGGCAAGCAGAAGCAATCCCTGTTTCAGCCCTCTTTCATCCCAGCTTGGCTGCTCCTCGCAGCACTCCCGGCCCCACTGGCACATCTCACTGAGCTTGGAGGAAAGATCACACTTTCTGCACAGCACCCTGGGCTCCTGCTGCTTCAAGGAGGATTTTGTAGCTGCTCCCAGACTCCATACAACACATTTTTTCAACGCTGCAAAGAATGCAGCTTTTGTTGGTTTAGAGACAGGGCATTCAGCCTACAGGTGGTGTGGATGGGAGCAGACCTATTGATTGATACTCACATTCTTCAAAATCTCCCCAAAAAGCATCATTTTAATTCCTAGTATAGATAGAATATGTAACTTCATTCCAAACTGCAGTATTTCCTAAAATATTTTATTTTGAACAATTTGATAAAGCCCACAAGATGGGACCTCAAGCACTCCCTGATCACATATTTCATTACTCTATTATCTCTCTCACCAGGTTTCTTATAATCTACCTATAATTTTCACAGCAAAATGATTTTTTTTTTTTAATTAACCTCATTTGTTTCAAACAAATCTTCTTCTGGGGCTTCTGAACAATCTTTCCTTTAACTTTGAAAAAAATATTTTTTGAGCCACATCACCCAGCATTCCTAAAGTTGCTCTTGGATTAATTTGCTGTCAGTTGCCACCTCTTCATTTGGCTCTGTCTGGGTTTCCTGTTGAGGCCCTTAGTTCAAATGAGCATCCTTCCAGCTCAATTTGTTGGGTGTCAGCACCCTCGAATCAAGCTCCTTCTGAGCAACTGGGTGATAACTCCTGTCTGTTCCAGCCTCTGAGCCCATTCTGATGCACCAGTGGATGGTCCCTCTCCCACATCCCCCTCCTCCTACTCTGAAATTGAAGCATTTTGTTCAGTGGAGCTTGAAGAGGGGTGTTTCACCACAACAGACACATCTGTGTTTCCATATTAACAATTCAGTATTTTCCAGTGCCTCTCTAAGGATGTTGAGCCCTCTAACAGGAGCACCAACAAGGCACCCTGCTGGCATCAGCCAGCGCTCACTGAATTTCATCACTGTTGATGCAGGCTCCAGATCCTTCCATGGTTTATCATCATATCAAGTTTCTTATCCTAAAACAAGCAACTGGGGAAAGCAGTCGCTTCTGATTTATCTTTTCTAACCTTGGGAATGAGAACAGCATTTCTGCTTTTTCTTAAATCATTAATTTTTTTGTCTGCAAGATCGTTACTGTACTCTCTGTGTAAAATCTATGACTCTTCCTAGGTATCCCTTAATGTTTCCTGAACCCAGCCTTGATGTGCATTGGACACTTGGGAATCATTACTGGCATTAATCTGCAGCCATTAAAAATGCAAGGTCATTTTGAAGATGGAAAAAAAAAAAAATCAGGCAAGCATCTTTCAAACCTGTACCTACTTCTTTTCACTCCTCATTAAATTTCAATTGGTGAAACCTACTGGTGTTCCTCAGTCTTTTGTCAGGGGGGACTGGACCACACACAGACCATCTGGTGGTGAGCAGAGGGTCAGCCACTGTGGGCTGTCAGGGTTCAGAACAAACCAGCCCAAGATCACCCAGCAGCTGTCAGCTCTGCTTAGGAAAGCCAGGCTTACATTCCTGTGATCTCATTCCTCAGACTGAGCCTCTCAAACAGGTTGTGTGATAGCCCAAATGTACTGATCTTGCACGGATTTTCCACAGGAATCTGTAAGCAATGCCCTGTGAATGAACTTGGCTGTTCATGTGGTAAATTATAATATCTTTTCCTGGGAGAGCTCTGCTTTTCATCATGAGAATCTGCTGCCTGATGCAGAATCTCTGGGGGGATAAAGCCTTTGGGGGCAGATTCACCACAGCATCACAAAGCAAGTGAGAGCATCTCTAATGTTAAGAAGCCAACATTTGAAAATACTATTCATCACATCTATCAACAAAAACACCAAAACATTTAAGGAATTCCTAATCAATAAATTGATTACATATGATTGATTAAATTACCAATCCAAAAAGTGGTAAATTTAATGTCATAGTTTTAAAAAAAAGGGTTTGAAGATGGCACACCATCATTTTAAGTGCTCTTCCATTTTCCATTTGTAACATATTATGTGAACAACCCTTATTTTTGTCATTGTGTTTAATGTTTGGGAGAGATAAAAGCTTCACTACTACTTTTCTTACTATCTCCTAAGGGCATGCATCTTTGTATGTATTTTGTGAGGCAGAAAGACCTCTGTACTCAAAGATGTAGCTGTTGTCTTTAAAAATATTTATAGCATCCTTTTTTCTTTTAAATTACACCTGTCAGTCAAGCACAGCACTCACTGAAGAAGCCTCAATCCAAAATCTGTGCAATTTGAGCTATTTTCTATATTTCTGCAAAAGAACAAAGATTGCTTATTTTTCCTGCAGAGCAAATGATGACCTTGTATTGATCACACACATTTCCTTTATTTGACTGGGGTTTTTGTTTGTGTGTTTGTTTGTTTGTTCTTTGGATTTTTTTGGTTGTCATTTTTTGGTTTTGGGGTGTTTTTTGTTTGGTTTTGGTTTTTTGGGTTTTTTTTTTGTTATTTGTCTTCCAGACATCAGCATGCTTTACAGATGGCTACAGGGTATTATCATCCCACTTCACACTGGAAAATCTAACTTCCAGTGTCAGGAGTGAGCCAGGTCACCACTGGTGCCAACAGAGCCATCCAGTGAGGCCACTGGCAGAGTCTGGGGGACACAAGAGCCATCACAACAACCCCCCAGGATGTGTCAGAGCTCCCTGAACCCCTCCTTGCAGCATCCCAACCATTTATCCCACAGATTCAGCAATGGCTCCACAGATGCTCAGGGAAAAGGCTGCATCTGGCCAGCACATTCTTGCCTTTCCTGTCAAATCCCTGCCATGCAGCCCTCAGAAGAGTGGGGAATCCTCTCTTTGACTCTCCAGCCTGGGTTTCTGCAATTTTCCTCTCGTGTGAGTGGCACTGTCATCACCAGTGGCCTCCACAGTGGCCTCCCCACATCTTCCAGCCCCATCTTTGCACAGAGTCACCTCTGAATTAGCCCCTTTCCCCAGAAATGAGGCATGGGAAGGAGGTTGAGAAAGGGAAAAATGGAAAGAAGCTTTTCTGATGTTTTCACCTGTAAATCCACACAGAGCTGGACAGAAACTCCTCACTAAACCCTAATTCTGAAGCAAATCAGGGAACCTGTAGCCCAAACCCCACTCTCACCCCCTTGAGCCCCTTGAGACCATGCAGAAGTGCCCCAGGCAGCCTGGGATGCTCCTCTGCACTCCCTGGCCCCCTCCCAGTGCCCTGCACCACCTGTAGGCAGCTGCATGAACAAATGCCAGGCATTGCCCGTGAACTTACAATAACAAATGAAAAATAATTCAAGAGTCAGTGGAAAAGAAATGTGAATAAGGAGCAAGAGTTTAGACATCCTGGTGAGGAGTGATCCCTCAGAAATACAGAAATCCAAGGTTTTAGTCCCTCAGGCTGCATTCTTTAAATTGTTGAGTGATTGGTTTATATATTTAAGCTCGTAAATTGCAATTAAATTCTGTTGAAAAGAAAGAAAGAAAGAAAGAAAGAAAGAAAAAAATCCAAGAGTATTCCTGTTCGGACTGGCACAAATCTCTACCAGAACTGTCTTCAAGAAAGAGTTGTGGGAAATGTGATTTGTCTTCAATGCCCGTGTGAAGCACCTATGACAACTACAGAGGGACATAAGGGGGAGCATGAGCCTGGAGATCAAAAGATGTAAAGGTCACCTTTTCCTCTCTGTGACCCAGCCCTGGGCCAGTCCCACCTTCCAGCACACTGCCTGCAGGCACATTTGTCACAATACAAACTTATTAGATTTATTATTACAGATTTATTAGTTCTGAGGAAAGGAAAGGACTGACATGATTCCTCAATAACTCAAATGGACAAAGGCAATTGCTGGACTGATCACAGGTTTTGAGACCCAAGCCATCCATCAAACTTACACCTCCTCCTGCTCCTGTTATCCATCAGCCTTTCCTTTAGCTAGGCTGTCAATAAATTTTGTGGCAGCAGGTCAGAGAGGATGATGCAGTTCTCAGCTTCAAAGGGCTTATGAAGCAAGAAACAAAGGCAAAGGACATCAGGAAAACTGTAAAACATTTTCTTTGCAGCAGAAAATACAACTGCCCACATTTGACACAGATAACAATGCTGACTAGATCAAATAAATAGAAGATGGATAGATGGATAGATAGATAGATAGATAGACAGACAAACAGAACATATTTATATGAGGGGGACATATACAGGTGAAGAGATGGAGATATATAGAGATATTAAACAAAAATCATGATAACCCAACTAGATCAAACTTAATTAAATAAGTAATTCTGTTTTGTTCTTTCTACCTGTGTTTTGCACATCAGAGTTCTCAGAAACCCTCCAAACACCCAGTAGAAATATTGTCTATTTTGGTAATGGCTGACTCAAATCAAATTTAGGGGAAATGTGCAGAGGTATATTTCTGGAGGATCTTGGGTAGGAATATGGAAATAAGAGTCAAATCTGATGCAAAATAGAAGGGGGAAAGCCAGTCAAGAAGAGCTAGAGAGGGACCTGCAGTACTAAAGTATGTAAAAATCATTCAGAGTGGGAAAGTATTCAGAGAATTGTATCAAATCAGTAAATGGATTCACTGCAGTCTTACTTTATGAATTACAGTAAAAATCCAGAGCAATTCCTCAGGCAGATGCATACAAATGTACAAACCAAAGTGAAGCCAAATCAGAATCTGTCCCTGTCCCTTTCCCTGTCACAATGCCATCTTCCCCTCAAACTAATGGTGTGCACAGCACAAGCCACCTTCTATAAATGAAAAAAAAAAAAAATACTGTGTGTGGTTTCCAAGACTGAACAAGACATTTTATCAACATGCAAAATGAACTAATTCAGCCATTGGAAATGAACAGATTCACAAAGCAAAAGATAAACTTTCCACATCTCATTTAACTTATGCTGTCTCACTGCACTGAGAAAAGAGCTTTACCCATTCTCTAATGTATTGAAATGTTAGAAACTTTAATAATCAAAACAAAACCAAATAAACATTATGAACTGCTTGAGAGAATATTTTAAATGAGCAGGAGAATAAAGAAAAGATTTGTAATTCACAAGAGTTTGCAGTTTCTGCACTAGAAATCTCCCTAAGGTTGTATGTGAAAGAAATGAGCATGAACTGGATGCAGTAGGGAACCTACTGCTGGGGACTGAATTTAGGTTTCCACACACATATTCCTATTCTACAAAGAATTCTAAGGGTATCTAAAACCTTTAAAATGTGTAATTTAATTATTTGGTTTTGCTATTTATGTTAGATGAAAGTTGAGAGACGTTTCTGAGGATGGTTCCATACAGAAAATCAGGGGTTTGGACAATCCACTGTACCCACTGCTCTTCTTGAGGTTCAATTCCCTCTCGTGCTCCCACTTTTTAGTTTATTAGGCAGTGTCAGATTTGCTCGCATGCCTGAGTTACATTTACAAAAGACAGTTTAATTTAGCTGGGCATTTCTCCATTGTGCACAGAGATCAGTCTCATCCAGCCTTGTAGGGAGGGAGGGCACATTTGAAGGCCATTTTATCACTGATTACAACCCTGCACCATAAGAATCACCCTAAAATTTTACAGAATCAAAGACCTCTATTCCATTTCTGAGAAGGAAAAAATTAAAAAGGTAGACCTTTCAACCATTGTACAATGATTTTGAGCTGGGTTAGTGTCTTCAGACAGCCTAATTTCTGCCTCAGAACTGTCCTTAGACTGGAAACCAACAATAAAATATGGTAATTTCCACTGCCTTTATACCCAGACTTTTCCCTGAGAAACTGAAGTAAAGAGGACAAATGTCAAGGTTTTTGTAATAATTCTCTGAATTTTTGTAAGAAGCTGTAGAAATTTTTCATGGCACAGACATGAAATTATAACAATTCTCCCATGGTTAAATAATGCATTAGACTTTCAATGATTGTTTAAAATAACTTAATCTACAATGTTTTGGAATTTTTTTTCCACTTTTGATCCAATTGCAAAGATCCTTGATTTGCTATGATGTTGCAATAACACAACCCAAATGCTTCTATTTACAAAATAGAAGGCTACAAAATACCAGACTCCTAAAGTACCTTCTGTGAAATGCACTCCTCTCTTTCTTGACAAGTGTATAAACACAAATAAATAAAGGTGGCAATTCCACAGCATCCTCTCCCATCAGTGCAGATAGTTTAAGTCACCACTCACCTGCAGGACTCTTGCTGTGCTCCAGGGTGGGTCCCAGTCCTTGTCCTTGGGTACAAATCAGAGGGAGAAGAATCCATTGAATCCATTGGGCTTTTTGAGGTTCAATTCCCTCTCAAGCTTCCACTTTGTAGTTTTGTTAAACAATTTCAGATTTGCTGTTGCCTGCATCCCAAAATGCATTTCTTCCCAGGCTTCACTTGTCATTTTCTTTCATTAAACAACCATGGGTGAGCTCCCAGCAAAAAGTGGTACAAAATAAAATATACCTGTTTTTAAGAGCAAAACACTTTTTTGCTCTTAAAGCCAGATACCTTTTTCAGCACATGTAAAAATAAAACTCTTCAATCTTCTTTTTGTCCTTCATCTTCAGTAATTTTTCAATTTTCATTCTTAGGATTAATGTAAAGGATAAACTGAGCACCTGCCCATCATTTTCCCAGCAGTAAGAAATAAACCATGCCATATTGTGATTTTTACCTCAAGTGTTTTAAAATTATATACATTTTCAGCTGGACAGAAATGCCCAGTCACACAACTGTTTTCTTAATTGAGAAACTGAATTCCCACCCATGTTGCACTTCCAAGTCAATTCCATCTCAGTATAACTCTGCAAGTCAACCACTACTAAAACCAGAAAAACTCCTGCTCACTGGATAAGCAACAACGAACTGGAATGATGGAAATGCCTGTTTTGTCTAGAAAACATCAGGTTCCTCATCACTTTGAGAGGTAAATAAGTGCTTAAATACATTTAAGATACCTGGATCCTAAAGTGAGGAGCAGAAACACCCATTTTATGAGGAAGACTTGCTGAGGTTGGAAGTGTGATTCCCACGTTGTTTATCTGTCAGACCAGCTGGTCTGAGGCAACTCTGATTGGGGTTTTATGCACCCTGGCCCTCCCTGGTTGATGTTAAATAGCAATTCTTTCTAACTTCTGTTTCAGCAGGGCTTTGGCTCAAGACTCCTGGAAAATCAATGGCACTTCACATTTCTAGGTGTATATATTTTCTTCAAATGTCACAGACCGTGTTTATTTTCCTTCCACTTGCATTATGAACTGACCTTTTATTGTTCATTTGAAAAGTCTTTGGTTCTATATCTTGTTTTCCTCCATTCACTTATTGCTCCATAATGATAGGTGCTATTCAGTAAAGTACTTGAAAAATTACCACTTTACTCTAATAATGTATTAACAGCATGATGAAAGCACAGTTTGGAGCATGCTTTAGCATTTTTCAGTTCTGTTTTTATGGAATGGGAAACATTTTAAATTATTTAATGCTGTATTAACTTCTAATTTGCCTCATCTATGTGTAGTTTATCATATAATTCCATGCCAGGACTGACAATTCCTTCTGAGTCATACCATGCAAAGCAACAAAATTATATTTTTTTTAAAGAAGAAAATAATAATAATAAAAATAAAGAAAGAAATAAAAATAAAAATAAATGAAAATAAATAAAAATAAATAAAAATAAAAATAAAAATAAATAACATTTATTAAACAATGTTTCATGAACTGGAGTTTTATTGGCTTATATAAACTTTAATTAAAGCTTAGTTTAATTAACTTCAGTTGGCTTATCTGCCACTGTAAACAATGACTGCTCTGCTGCTTTTGTATTCCCATTTTATTTTGACATGAAAGTCAGAATGTAGCACAGCTGAGTGTTGAAAGGTGTGGAAATTACACTGGGAAGATCCTTGGATGTCAGTGGAGTGGTTTGACATTTACTGGGATGTTACACAAGGGATTGGACCCTCTAACAGTGACACTCCAGGGAGCAGCACCACGGTATCCCTGGGCACGTGCCTGACCTAGCAGGAGCTGAAAAACAGTGTTTGGAGAAAAAAAAACAGCAAGGAAAATGGTGCTGGACCATCAGAAGGTGATGGGAAAATGCCACAGCTGGTAGGTTGCAGCACCTCTCAAAGCAAGCCCTTCCTTTCATTTTTACAAAGATCTTTGTGCAATGCCAGCTGTGCCAGTTCTCCTCACTGACCTGCCATGTATCACCTCACACAGCAGATCCTTCAGGCCTGCTTGGTGGAACATTCTGGCAAAAAAGGCACAAACCCAAAAATATCTTTTGGCTAAAATTGCAGGATTTCTCCCTGGAAAAATATTCAATGCTCTTAGACCGAGTTTTCTTGAATTCTCACTTAATTTAATAAGAGTTATAACAACTGATTTTTTTTTTAACTGATGGTATAGGCCAATTCTGACAAATATATTCTCTTGGAAACATTTCAAGCAAATCTTTCATGACTCAGGCCTCAAGATTTGGATGCTGAGAAAAGAGAGATTTACTTGCTTTGTGCATCATATTTATAAAGTAAATAGTCACAATTTCTGACTACCAGTGTTTCTAGTTCTATCTCACCTTTTTTCGAGGAAGCATAGCAATACACACAGTATTGAAGATTTTTGGATGACTTTCTAAAATATGATTTCTACAACTGCATAATAATGTTTTCTCTTTTTTTTTTTTTTTTTTTTTTCTTTCTTTCTGTGTCCTCTATAATCCCTAATCCTTTACTTGGCCTTCTTGCTGTTGAACTTCATGCAGCACCCAGAGAACAATTCAGAATGATTCCATGGTCTCTCCTTTGCACAGCAATAATGTGGTTAAGAGCCTACCATGCACAAAAATAGAACAATTTCTCCCCTCTATGCATTATTTTACATTATTGCTGCTGAATTTCGCTGCAGTTTTACTGCCCAGCCTTCCAGGACTGCAGGATCCTTCTGCACCTATTGGCAGCCAGCTCTGGCCTTGTCAGAACAAAGTAACTTCTTATCATCAGCAGAGTTGTTTTCTTGGCTGCATTCCTCCCTTCCCTTCCCTTCCCTTCCCTTCCCTTCCCTTCCCTTCCCTTCCCACATCCCAAACACATTCCAACTCTGTTTTTCCTGGAATAATGAAATAGTTCCCACCTTTGTTTCCTAGCTTTTATGTAGTTTTATTACTAACTCTTCTGTGACATAAAAGTTCAAGTCAATGAGAGAATTCAGTAAAGGGCTTTGCTAGGGAATCCAGAAGTGATGTATGGCAGAACAGTCCTGTGCACATGCCTTGGCTCTTAGGGCAGAGGGGCCTTCTGCAAAATTCTTGGCACCTCTTTCATCATCCCAAACCAAGAGTCTTTCCCTCCCTTTCTTTCCTGTTTCCATGCTGGATGCAGAATTCAGGCTTCCTCCCTCCTCCTCAGAGGCTTTTAAAGATTGGCATCATTTGCCTCTCTCCTCTCTGCTCCTCTCTGTGTTTAAACACTCCATCCTGCCAGAAACAGTTCATCAGCTTTACACTTCGGATCCTCGGAGAGCTTCAGGGCACGAGCGTCTGAGCCCGGCAATTTGTAACTGTAAATTTTATTGATTTGCTTTAAAAACATTTCTGCTGAGGTCCCAGCATGGTCTCATCTCTGCCTTGAACTGTTGTGCAGAGATTCATTGCACCTGCCCACGATGCTCCCTTACCCTTCCTGGGGCATCCTGCAGGCTCTCTGCCTCACCAGGATTTGGGAAGATTTCCATCATCAGCTCTTAGGNCTTCCCTTCCCTTCCCTTCCCTTCCCTTCCCACATCCCAAACACATTCCAACTCTGTTTTTTCTGGAATAATGAAATAATTAGTTCCCACTTTTGTCTCCTGTNATGTGTTTAAACACTCCATCCTGCCAGAAACAGTTCATCAGCTTTACACTTCGGATCCTCGGAGAGCTTCAGGGCACGAGCGTCTGAGCCCGGCAATTTGTAACTGTAAATTTTATTGATTTGCTTTAAAAACATTTCTGCTGAGGTCCCAGCATGGTCTCATCTCTGCCTTGAACTGTTGTGCAGAGATTCATTGCACCTGCCCACGATGCTCCCTTACCCCTCCTGGGGCATCCTGCAGGCTCTCTGCCTCACCAGGATTTGGGAAGATTTCCATCATCAGCTCTTAGGCCTTCAGGAATCCATGCCCTGGAATTATTCCAACCCATCTGCTGTGCTTTACATTTCAGCTACCATATTTTTTTTTTCTCTCATTCTTACATATTATTCACATTTTAAAGTACATCTTTATTACTCCTAATAGCATCTTTTACAATGCTCTTTTACCTGGATGGCTGGTTTTGTTGTTTGGGGTTTTTTTTGCCTTCTAAGCACGCTTTTCTTTTTTCTTTAAACAAGGTGTTTATTTTAGACATCTATTAGAACATTTTAAACAAGTTTTATGGCCTGTAAACTGCCCCTTGAACTGTTTTTCTCAATTTAATGCCATATTGTTTGGTGTGTGTCTTCCATCTTGAGGATGTTGCATGTTGTATGTTCAGTGCTACAGATGGGGTCTTCTGCAGATAAACCACACGCCAGGGTCAACAAACTACTCACAACTAAACCACCACCTGCTTTTCCTCCTCCAGCTTCTGAGAAAGAATTATTAGCATCTCTAAATATATCACCTCTCCACCAAGTTCTCTATGGCATAGGAACAGAAAGTATCTCCTGCCCTCAAAAGCAGATTCTCTAGACACCTCTAGATTCTAATCTTATCTTCTAAATAACCCCAGGTTATATGAATTCAAGTCTGCTTACTTGGTAAATGAGAGAAGAATAACTCAGGGGCACAAAGAAGGACAGAATAATGGCTCCTCCTACATTAAACCTTGACAATCCACATTGCTTCCTGAAGTGTCAGTGATCTTGAAGAACTAATCAGCAAAGCAAAACCTCAGGGACACCAAAAGCTGATAAAAAGAGCATTCAAATGCAAGTGGGGGAACTTGCCACAATTGTCTCAGTAATTTTTCTTTTTAAAATAAATACTAGATTTTACTGCATGTTACCAATCTGTATTTACACATCCCTGTTGTACACAAGACCTCACTCCCCTGCAAACACTTCTCAATACAAACCTAAGTCATTAAAGTCATAGGCTGATATAGACTGATGTGCAAACTCGGGTGTCTTCAAGGATCTCCTCTCAAAACTATCCTGCAACAGACAGGACAAATCCTGTTATTGCCCTCCTCCAGCACCTCTCTGAGGACAGCTCTCCTCTGGAGATTCCCAGCATGACTGATAATCACTGTCATCCCACTGATAATCTGGCTACTTTGCTCTTCTGAACTGGCCAGTGTCATGAGAAGAGCTTACCCCGAGTCCCTGTGGCTCCAGAAAATCAGTGCAGTCAATCCTCTGAAGCTGAGCAGAATTTGGGACAAGGTGGCCATAATTCCCAGAGAGCCTGGCTCATGGCATCAGCTCCTGGGAGCACCAGACATGAATAAAGCAGGAGGATGCACATTTTGAATGCCCATCAAATAATGGACCATCAATTTATCTCATTGGTTTTCATCAGGATTAAGAGCTCAAAATAATATCCAAGTAACTTTCCTGAAAGTAAAGATTTGGCAGAAAACAGAGCTGTCAACAGCAGCAGAAAAAATGTGTTCATCAAGAGATGCTTCCCAGGGATGTCACTGAGAGAAGCTCAGGGATGGATGAGTCCTGAAAACCATTCTTCATTTTTTATACCACTGATTGCAGCTGTCACAGACCTTCAGTCTCTTGAAGAGGCAGCGTTTCAATCTCCTGTGCAGGCTGAAGTGTCTCTATAAACACCAGGAGAAGGGGTTTGCTTGCATTTGGAGGTGAAACACTGGTGGATTCACTTACCCAACGAATCCAGCAAACCTTTTCTTACTCATTCTGAAGAAATGTGTCCTCAGACACATGTAGCCTGCAGAATGGATTGATTTAGACAGCCCACGTGATTTACCATTGCAGATACCAAACAGAGGTCACTTCTACCCATGGGTAATGAGTGCAGGAGCAGGTTTTCCCCCAGACATTTTCACCCCTGATTATTCTTTCTGGTGACCTCCTGTTCATGAGAGCTGACAAATACAGTCTCTCAAAAACTCCCAAAGGCATTGGGGAGGGTGGAGATGGAAAATCCAAGCAGTCACACAGAAGCTTTTCCATCAGGGTGGCAAAGGACCTGACTCCTCAGTAGTGACCAGGAGGGGGGAAATGTAGGCAACAGCAGGAGGAAGTGAGTTCTCTTTTTTCATCGAGTCTTTGGTAAAATTTCCAAACCATTTTAAAATAGGAGGAATGAGACTGGCAACAACCACAACAGACATGGGATGAGACAAGGCAGCCACTGAAGGAAAAAGGTGGAGTAAAGTGCAGTAAGCTTTTTTTCTGGGCCACTTAATTGCTGTGATAATTGCTTACTCCTCCTTCTCTGATGTTAAACATTTACTGTTCCACACAGCACTCAGTCTTGTCTTTAGTGAGGATGAAATCCTCCCCTGAGCAGGAGAAGCCCATGCCAGTGTGTTCAGCTTCCCTCCCACCCCCCAGCCTCACCAGGTACTCAGGAGATGCTCAGCTGGGAGTAGGAATGTTTCTCCTGCTCTTTATTCCCACCTCCTGATAAAAATAGAATGCAATCCACAATGAATACTACTGTACTCTACTTCTGCTAACATAAATGCTCTGAGAATCAATACAAATAATTATTTAATCATATATATAATGTAGGTGGTTTATTTTGCTTGCTCCCTTTGCCCTTACCCTCA
Source organism: Pycnonotus jocosus (assembly GCA_013400435.1). Lineage (NCBI taxonomy): Eukaryota > Metazoa > Chordata > Aves > Passeriformes > Pycnonotidae > Pycnonotus > Pycnonotus jocosus. The sequence goes on along the minus strand of VWYP01030897.1, from coordinate 14,644 downwards.
CAAAACCTCTGCTGGTACAGCAAAAGCAGGCAATATGCCAATACATTGAAGTGTTTAAGGTAAACACATCACTCCTCTTTTCTGTGCATTTTCACATCCCTCTGTGCCTGTTCCTCTGCCTCACACGTGGGGAACCAGAAGCCCCAGTAGTCAGGCTGTGTTCTTATTATGACATAATGTAAAAGATGAAGAATAAATGTGTGACACATTTTGAAATTTATGATGTAAACTTAGCTCGGGACAACAGTTATCTTTGCAATTTCACTGGACACAGTGCTTGGTCTTTCAGGTGGGAAGAGCTGTGCTTCACCAGGGTTAGAAATGGATTAGGGAGACTGTGAACAAGTCAGACTAAATTGGCTGAAACATTAGTAACCCTTATCACTCCTCCTTAGGGGTTGTTTGCAAATGGGTGAGCAAGGCTTGGAGTCCTACATTTAATGCTTTTATTCTGGCAGAAGGAGCATGCACACAGCACACAGCCACAGATCTCCTTGTTACAGGACAGAATAAGCCACGTTGGAAGCTGCTGCCTCCCATAAGGCACCTGCAGCAGAGGACAACACTGTGACTGTCACTGCCCAAAATCTCTGTCAGAGTTTGCATTGGCTTCACTCGTGCACAGATCACAAACCCAGAGACCTCTGATCCTCTTGAGCACATCGAGATGATGAGAAAAGCAGATTAGCAAATGCAATAGGTAATTCTCTCCTCTCAAAGGAAATAAAAGATCTCTTTAGTAGCACTTTCCCAGTATTTTGTAATCAGACCAACATAGTTCCCTCTGTGTTGTCACTGTAGAATTTGCACCAGACTAGGGCAGGGATGTTGGACAAGAGAGCAGGAAAAGTCTGATCCAAACCCACTGAAGGCACCTGCAAGGTACCTGCTGACTCCATGGGCTTTGACTGCAGCCCTTGGAGCATCACAAGAGTTCCTAGAAGGTCACATACCTCAAATACAGCAGGATTCCTGCTTGCTGAAATCCACTGCAGAGCTGGTAGTGGGGGCAGGAAGGCTGAGAGGGTTGATGGGGATGGAGTCAGAAGACAATTCCAACACTTCCACCATCAGCTGCTCTAAATTGAACCCTAAATGCTGAATGAGGGATTTGGAAAGGAAACCTACATGTAGAACACAAAGGAATCCTGCTGCAAAAGTGTCAAGACAATCAACTAGGCAGGATAATGTTTTGCTTGTTTTAAGAGCAATTATACTGAGAAAAATTTAGCCTTAATGGTTTGTGCATTTTTTAAAACTAATTGCTATAGAAACAAAATAAGTCCCCAGGTTATCTCCTTCCTGAGCTCTCCATCAAAAGCCTTTGTGGTGTGTATCTCTGGCATTTTAACAGGCTAAGGAGCTCATGGCTGAACCCTCTCTCCTCCTGAAGGACAAACAGGTTGAACAGGGAGGGAGGAGGAAGAGAACAGGTAAATTCTCTGAGTATTTTCCTTTGGGCACTGTAGTTCATCATAAAAGTAGGGGCTTTAACATTTATGATCTCCAGCAAAATTTTAGTTTCCCTTTGCAGGCATTTTGAGATGTGCAATAAAGTGTTACTGCATTCACCCAGAGAGAGTTGGAAGTTTGGTTTAGTAGTGTTCTTCTGAAAAACTTCGTGCAAATGCTTTCACTCATAAAGATGGACAGTCCAGCTGCTGTGTCTGAAAAGGTGTGTGATGCATGATAAGGAACAACATGAATGTCAAGTAACAGAATAATTAAAGTACAGAAGGAAACACAGCAGGTGAGTGGGATAAACAACTCCTAATTTTGTTTTATCTTCTAACATGCAATTACATCTAATATAACCTTCCTATCTCTACATAAACATTTAGGTCTGGGTTTAGATTCTCCAGCAATCTGGATCTGGCACAGATTTTCCACAAAGCAGCAACTGTATAAAACCTCCTTCCCTTTTTTCCTCACCCCTGTTAATCCATTCTGTCTCTGTGGTCCCTGCATCACCTGTAGATACATTTCTGCATCACCCAGTGGAGTGTATAATTCTCTGCAGCTCTTAAAATGGTCAGACGTGCCAGTTCATACATTACATTATACAGCTGGAGACACTTAAATGAGACACTGACAATCTGAATAATCAATTTACTTGGACAATCTCATATCCCCCCTCCACAAGCTGGATGTGTTCTTTTCCTTCCATGACATTATTGTAATTGCTCAAACCACTTTTCTTGGGGTATTTTTTCCCAGCCTTAATTACCTTGTCATTTATTATTAGGCATTTTAATATGGCCATTAAATGTCACACATAGCTTTCAGTTTTTTCTCTCTGTCTGGTTCAAAATCCTGCAATTTAGAAAGGTCCAGCCATATGCATATTTTCACACTTTGACATGTTTTAAACTTTGCTCAATGCCAGGTTTATTACAGCATTAAACTGACGAACTTGCTCTAATAATCAATGTATAAATAATCAATTTAATGCTATAATAAAGGACACAGAAAGCAGCCAACTCTCTGTTGAGTGTGCTGAGGTGCAGTGATATTTGGTGGTCATGCACAGCGACGTTTGTAGAAGCCTCATTTAGAGAAGGTGGCAGGTTAATTGGGACAGAACACAAATGCAGTACAGCATCCATAATAAGCAGCCAGTGCCAGTGATATAGAAAGGGAAAAAGAGTTGGAAACCTCCTTCCACTCCTTCCAGACACACCCTCTCAAAGTAATATTCAGAATGCACAGGTACCTTGAATTAGGAGCAGTATGTTTTTATACATTTATCAGAAAACAAAAAAATTATCTCTGCAGGCATCAAGCTGTTTTTCTTCATCTACAAAACAAAAATGCTTGTAGCTCCAGAGTCGCATTGCAGTTGCTGGATGAAGTGCAGATATGGCTTCCTTGTACTCAATACTTTCAGAAACTGGTGGAAATCAGAACCAGTATTGAGGGACAACGCTAACAAAGTGTGTGTTACACAGTGTTTGTACCTTGGTTTCCTGCCTCCACATCCTCATGTACTTCCCCTCACCCCAAGCCTGCCACTGAGCAAAACCCCAATCAGGATTTGATGAAGAATTGAAGGCTTCTATGGTAACCACATCAATATTTATCTGTACAAATTAGAAGCTTCAGCTAGGATGTTGGAACAGGGCTCTTAAATCTTTCAGATTGATCAACAGCCATATTTTATACTGCAATTTGTGCATCAGTATCTCTGAGATGTGCTCTCTTCCCTTCCCAGGGTGCCACACCAGGACACTTACAGAGGAACCAAGGCTGATATGCTGAGCAGCAGTAATTGACAGTCAAAGTTTGCTCTGCAGATGGATTAAACTGTAAAAGAGACTGGCTTGAAAAAAAGTGAGTGTTTATCACTGAATCAATTTTCAACATGCTCAGGTTGACTGCATCTTTTTTTTTTTTTTTCATGAAAACCATAATCCTAAACTGAACTACCAGAAGAGGTTAGGTTTACTTTTTATTTTCCCTCTTGAAGGAAGAGGGAAAATAAGGGGCAAGACATGGCAGATACCCTTCATCCATGACCTCAGCAGAGGTGAGCAGTGGTTCATCCTCTCCAGGACCAAGCAGCTGATACAGACAAGTCCTTGCCTACAGGGTCTGAGGACTCTTTCCACCACTTCAGCTGGAAAGACCTCATGCAGGGCATAGGCAACACCTCTGCTTGCAGGTAAACAGCTCAGCTCATGGGGAATTTCTAATACCAGAGTTCTTCCCTCTTCCCTTTGGACATTGCCCCTGCATACAAGATTAGCTCTAGCTCTGGCTGTACCCAGATGATGATGATGATGCCATGGTCCCAAATGCTTAATTAGTGTCCTGATCAGGAGGGAGCAGGTATCACTGCTGTACAGTAGCTCCTTTGTATGTGAGGCAATTCCTCCTGGCAGATGAACAAGATTTTGGGCAGAGCAGGCAGAAGTGTTTCTTTGGGAAGATGGAGAGCCCAGCTGTAGCAGTGTGCACACAGACTGTGCAATAGCAAAACAATCCCTGACAGAAATGCAGTTAAAATGTACAACCAGTCTGATATGTTTAAATCTGTGCTGAGCCTTAAGACTGAGAGAAAGAACATAATTATTGATAATAAAATAGTACTAAGGGTGAGGAAAAAACCATAATTAATCCATGGTTAGACAAGCTGTAGTTCTGCCTGCAGCTGGTTTACAACTCTGTGGTTCTGTGTAGTTTTCACTAAAGTTTCTTTCCTTGCACAGCACAAAGTACATGAAGGACTGGAGGAGCTGCCTCCTCCCACCACCCACTGCCCAAACACTTCAGGGTCATGAACACATTTCAAAGGGCCACTTCGGGAAACTTTCCTTCCTGCCTTGGAAGAGCAAGATTTTACCACCCACTTTTTCTAGAACAACTGTGCAGGGGCAACGAGAGGAGATGTGAGAATCAGCTTCTGCCAGCCTCAAATATCACCCCAAACCCTTCCCTGGACAGATTCCCTGTTCTCCAAGAAGGGCAAGCAGAAGAGAAGTTTCTATTTTTGAGCACACAGCCCCCTTTCTCTCTCCCCTTTCCCAAGGAGGCTTTTGGGCTGCTGCTGCCAACACTGCCCCCACCATGGCTGCTTTTAAACTCTTCCCTAGTGCCACGGGAAAGCAAGGCAAACATTAAGAGAGCACTGATGTATTCTTCTTGTCAGTGAACCACACAGCACCAGATTAGTCTGGCACTCAGGTTTGGTCTCTGCTATAATGAATGAATGCTCATTAGCATACCAAAGAAATTGGACCTTCTCATCACATCATGGTAAGACAGAAAGAGTCTTGTCCTAATGCTGTTTATGAACCACATTCCAACTTCTTCACTGGGTATAAACAACACCTTGCTCTATTTTCCCACTGTGCTGAGAACTCTTCTTGAAGCACTGTGCTCCTCAAAATCAAGTGAACCCCTCCTCCTTAAATTTTTTATTGCTAAACTCCTAGCTTAGACTCTGATTTTATTTATTTTTTTTTTTTAATAAGAAAATGACTGATAGAGACTCAAGCCCCTGTTGGAAAAATCTGCCTACAACTTCCAGCCTCATCTCAGAAAGAAGTTCTTGAACGAGCAAAATTTAGGCTAAAGCAAAGCTACAAAATTTGATATGCTCTCTTGCAGTGCTCCCTTTTAAGCCTAAAATTTCTACCTATATCAATTTTCCACACTGCCTTTTCTTTTGTCTTGCTTAATTCTGATTATACTGGCAAATTCCTGTACTTATTCCTTCATGCTCCTCACCTTCCTAGATATGTATATTTTTTGTATGATGTTCTATATTTTTCATATGCTGTTCTACAAGCTCTTCTTCAAATATTTCACTGGTATCCAGATTCACTGTATTTCCATCAGCAATTCCTACAAAAGAGATAAGCTCCCCTGCCCAAGCTCAGTGCAATTTCCACTGCAATTAAAAAACCTGTGTGCCCAATAAATTTAGTGTCTACAACCCAAAAGGAAGAACAGTTAACCTGGCAGTGTAAATACCTTTAAATGTAACAATTTGCACTCTTGAAAAATGAAATATTTTACTGTAACTGCTTATTTCAAAATGTGGAATTATATTCAACATAATTCTTATCTTATAATGACTATCTGACATGTAGCATATAAATTAAACACAGGACTGAAAATCCGTAAGAAACCAGGTAACTCATCACTCTTTTGTGGAAATAACAGAATGATCTGGCTTTCCTGCCTTAGTTGAAAGTTTATTGAATCAAGCACTGGCTACACTTGTCTCTAAGGTTACCAGTGCATCACTTTATTCTGGAGGGACAGCTCTGTACAGAGCAACACACTGCAATAAAGTGTCCCTGTGCTTGTCTTCCCAGGACACTTTTCTTTCTTAACCCTCTCCTAATGGTGCTGAAAACCTTTTTAAGGCTGGACTCTGCACACTTTTATTTGTCAAATGTATGTGCCAGGAAGAGGCTGAGAGGAGGAAAAACAAGAGCACTTCTTCAGGCATGTGCTGCTCTCCATTAGGATTTTGGAGGCAGCATTTTATTGGAAGAGCTCTTCTGCAGCATTATCAGACACAAGACATTCTGTCCACGCATTATANTTGTTTCTTTTTTCTTCCTCTTTTTTTTCCTTTTTTTTTTTTTTTTTTTTTTTTTTTTTTTTTTTTTTTTTTTTTTTTTTTTTTTTTTTTTTTTCGGTGAAGCTGGAGCATCCTCAGACCCTGCTGGAGCTGTAATTGGTGCCAGCTGCTCTGTCAGCTGGGTGTGTGGAGCTGGTCACCAGCTGCCCTGGCCAAGGTCCCACCCTCACCTCAGACAAACTGCAGAACAGCAAGAAGCCCATATTGCTCTGTCATTTTTTAACAATAACCTTCTTATTCCCAAGGCAACGATTTTACACCATTTCCTATCAGTTGTGCTCTTTGCCGGACTAAAATCTTGGATTATGACACCCCTCCACAGAGATCTGTGGAGGTTCTGCACTGCCTGGGGGATGGGAACACCTGCCTGAGCTCCCCACTTGAGCCTTGGGACATCAACATCTAAATTCCCACAGAAGCATCCCTGAGAGCTGCACTCTTAGCTCCCTTAGGACACAAAACACATTACAGCAGAAAACATCAATTTCCTCAGGGAAATAATTCCTAGGTATCTATTTCCTAGGTATCTTCCTACCAATTATATTCCCTGTGATGTTTTTTATCAATCAGAAGCTGCCTTTTTTTTTTTTCTTTTTTTTTTCCCCTTTGGTCATGAAATCTAAATAAGGGCTGTTATCACTTTATGGGATATTTAATTAAAAAGAATTGTGTATATATATATACACACATATATACATACATATATATATATATAATTTGTGACCTTATGGAGTATAGGCATTATTAAACCAATTTTCTTGTTAAGTTCCACTTAGGTAAAAAAGGATATTGGATTTCTAAACTAATTATATCAGGAAAGAGGTCTAGTCCTGAGTTTAATGGAAACTTTGGACTGCATGCACTCAGCTGGTTTAATTTCCTTAATTCTATCCAAACACACAATCTAGAAGTCATCTGCAGACATTGGAAAACAAATATTTTACTCACCACTGCACATTTAGGTGCTACATTTGTAAGATGCCTCTAGTTTTATCCTCCCCATGAGAGAATCACTCACACTTTTCATGCACCTACCTCCTTGAAGCCAGGCTCCTTCTCCACTTTCATGTCTGAAATTCGACAGACAGAGGTTTAACTAAATTCCTTTTCCTTTTCAAATCTCCAGGTGCCTGGGAAGTTGTGACTCTCCTTAGTCACATCCCAGGAGCTCCTCATTCTCTGTAGCACTCTCGAAATCATCCAAAGGATAAAGAGAAGGAATCTTAATGCCACTGAAGAAGTGCAGAGGATGCATCAGTAATCAATACCAGTGAGGCTCTTCCTTCCCTCGAGGCAACTGACTTGCCAGGATGAGTTACTTGCAGCAGATATAAAACACCAGGACCACTGCACCTTGCCTGTGTACTTTTAAACTGTGCAGAAGAGAGTGGGATTGTGGCATCCAGCATCTCTGGGTTGTCTTCCTCTGGCTTGTTTCTTCAGTAATGTCTAATAAACCTGCAAGGAGGGATACGAGGTCACACCTTGTATCCTCTGCATTTTATTGAAGGAGCCAACACTCAATATTCCAAGTTTCCAAGGAGAATCTTTGGCTTCAGATCAAATAAAAGCTCTTCTGTCCTAAAAGGTGTGATTTCTCAACTAAATGAACCTCACTGACTCCACGCTCAAAGTGCCAGAGCTGACAGAACAGAGACAATCATCTTCACTTTCAGCCACAAAGAGAGATCTACAAATGCCAAAAACTGAGCAACAGGGAGCAGTTGGTTATAGCAAATCACAGCAGACATTGATAGAACCAGCTCATAAATAATTCCATCCTTGCTGCCAAAAGATTAAATAAATTAATTTTTTAAAAATAATCACCCTTTCTTTGTACTCAACAATCTGGGGAAAGTATGCCAATTGACGTGCAGTTATGCCTGGTTGTGTAAGATAATTGAAATTTCAATATGACCTACAGGTTTCATATATTTTTGCAAGTTGTAGTAGCAGAAAAAGGAGAGAGGAAATCAAGAAGATAAGCCCCAGCAAGCAGTAATGCTGATTCCCCAGCTTTCCATAAATTAGTAGGCCTATTCTATTAAGTGCCACATTTTAAGGACAACTGAATCAAACAGCAATTTTTCAGACCTAAAATGTCATCACAGTGCCTAACAACAGATAAGTTACAGTAATTCTACCCTTGTGCTATTTTGGTTCAACGTGTACAAATTCTTGCTCACTACTGTAGATCACCTAGAGTAATTCATGACTGCCATTAGTTGTGATGTACAATCTGGTAAGTAACACTGTTCAGTTGTGCTGTTAAGTGGAAGGATTATTTCAACAGGTCAGCAAAAGTAAAGGGACATCCTACACCAAATTCTTCAGTCTAATTAGCAGAGCCTGCATCTGGCAAACACTTTTGAAATATCTGAATTCAACTCATGCAGAAAAAACTCAGTAAAAGCAATTAATTTGTGTCTGATGCTCACTCTTGTGTACACAAAAACATAATATCTGTATTTGAAGGACAGTACGAGAAATCAAGAGAACATTAAAAGCATACCACATTTCCACCCAGATTTCAGGTAACAGGTTTTTTAAACATAACAGTCTTGCCAAAGGCATTCCTACAGAAGGTCATGTCCTATGACACCTTCAAAGCCTGGAAAACTGGTGGGATGTTGGGGTGGAATAAACAGGGAACAGAGGCCTGAAACAGAGCTATAGGGAAAGGAGGAAATGGTGCAGGATCCAAAGATCTGGGATAACACATGTCCTGAGCTACCTGCTACTGCTTGTTGGCTTCCTTTTGCAGGTAACTAAACACAAGGAAGTGTGACACATGGCAAATATGAGCATGGAGAGGCTGCTTTGCAGAGGAACACCAGCACATTTTGGGGGAAGTGGCCTTTTCCCATATCCTCTGCACACGGAGTCCACGCTCAGTATGCACCCACAGCTTGTGTCTCCTTCATGTGCATCTGGCTCAAACTGGGAAAAGCCACCCCACTGAACTCAGCTGGATGAGTTTACCACCTTGCTTGCCATGCCTGGCCAGGAGAAGCAGCAGTGTTGTCAGGTGAGTGTTTATTCAGTGAATTTATAAAATCACAAAGCAGCAGTCCCAGCCGACACAAAACTTGAAAACGCCGCTCCTCCATAGAAAACAGGATTTGCAAAACTCCGTTTGAATTCTGCTCTTACTTTCTTTTGTTGTTGTTTTGTGTGATCTTACTGTAGTGCACACCATAGCCATAAATCATACCCTGACTGCACTACACATATGTACCCCATATGTCCTATAAATACCACAGAGCAAAGCCATACTTTGTGGTGACACTGGGACCCAAACAAGATGTCATTGCACATTAAAATTGTATTAAACTAACTGGAAAATTGTTGAACATTGCTAACAAAACAAGATAATTACTAAACATTAAAAGACAAGAGACTTTTCAGTGTTCCATAAAACCACGCCTTTCAGACAAATTAATTATTTGCATCATTAAAAAAACCTAACAGTGAAAGAAAATATTCCAGAAGGAAGTGATGAGTAAAAAAGCTTCAGGTGATTTTTCATTACATTAAAAACAATTTCCATTCTCATAAAATATGCAGAACTTTACATCTTAAATAGCATATTTACCTTCAAAAATTACTTTCTTTTTAGTCTTGCAAGAAATTAAACCTTAATTAGATAGGAAAGTATTTGGAATATATCCAGAAATAAAAAAACTACAGCTATTCCCCTGTAAGTGGCACAGCATCTGTCAGGAGTTTTCACATACCTTCAGGAAGATATCTCAAATTAAACCAACACTGTACTTGCTTTCCATGATCCGAGTTAATATTCCTCAGACTCAAACTGGCTGCCTTGTTTATTTCAAAGTTCCAATTTCTATTGCTGTACTTCACCCTGGCAAATAAATGGATGCATGAGGGGCTCGCCCTCTAATAAATAATAAAATCTAACTTGTCAGATCTTCCTTTGCCTCGAATGAAAAACATTTCATTCCTCTGTGATGCTGTTGAAGCTTAATCTTGTTGCAAGAGACTGAATGAGCAGCCTTGGAAAAAAACCTAATGGTGTGTTCGAGCTACGTCACCACCTTGATGCACATCAGAACTCCAAAAGGAAAGGGAGATGCACTATACAAAATATGTCTTCATTTGGGGGGTAAAGTATTACTCAATGGCATTATACATTGTTAATAAACTTTCTTTATCTGAAACTATAATTAAATATTTATGTATCTAATTTACATGTGACAAAGTAGCATATTCTAAAATTAGAGTGTAACCAGCAAACTATTAACTACTATAAACAATACCAAAACACAACTCAAACATATTTCAAGGAAACAATTGATACATTTTGGACTGGGGGATGATTTCAATTGCAGATATTGTTTTAAATACAGCTGTCAATTACATCTTGAAATAAAATTCTTCAAGCTCAGAAAGACTTTCTGCTTAGGGATTCCTGGGTATACATATAAAGACCAAGAGCACACCACCAAAAAAGTCCCCTATTGGTTACTAGTAGGTACAGTAATAATTGTAAATGCTGAAATTGTGTGGGGGAAATTATTTTCAATATCCATGTTATATGATGCACTAGACAATATCCCCTTTGAGCAGAGACTAGAGAAAATATCGTGCCCTTTATTATCTCTGTGGTTTCTCACGTGTAATAGACAGCAGAAGAATTGCACTTATTGTAACATTACAGTGTTAGATTGCAGTTCACCTTTTAGAATATTAGTGGCCATAATACTTATGATAGGTTGTGCCTTATGCAAAGATGACTAAAGATGTGCATTTAAATTATAAAAATAAAATAAAATAAAATAAACAAGCAACCACTTACAGAACCAACAGTGAGGCTTAACATAACAAACATGCACTAACCCTACACTTATGCAAAACTAAGTTCTTCCAGGAAACTGTAACCAGCTGTTGACCTTCCACAAAGGTAAAGGTTTTGTCCCTTGGTAATATGTTTGGACTTTGTAGTTGAATTCCAGTTTATTAGCTCATTGTCTGTAAATGTGCTGTTCCACTGTGGTATCCTTTAGCTGCCCTTGAGCTTCTGCAGAATCTGCAATCTTACAGTCACTTTTATTTAAGGTTTTATTGAGCTGCAGAGTAAGTCCCCTTCAGTCCTACACAGATAGGCTTCCTTATTCATCCTCTTCAGGCTCCTGTGGTAAAATTGGTGTCTCCTCCTTTAAACAAGCACTAAAGAACCCAAGGATTGTGCTGTAAAGGTGATATTTGCTTTTCTCGGAAGCAATGTTATGACCTTCATCCGGGTAGATCTGGCAGAGGAGAAAGGAAAAAAAAGTAAATAGTTTTTAAAGGCTTTTCAAATATTTAGGGCTCTAATTTTCTTTCTGTGATCTTCAACATGTTTTAGATGACAGCAGGATGATAGGACTAGTTTTATGGCATCAAGGAAAGCTAACAAAACCCAAAGCAAGACTCATTCTCTTGGAATTTGAACTTACATAAAACAACCACTGCAGTGGGATCTGCAGAAGTGAAAAAATTTATATTCTCAGCCATTGTGCTTACAGCAGTTTACTTCAGCTGGCATTTTCAATAGTGCCTAGGCATCCAAAACCCATTAACATCCATGAGGATTAATTACCTCATGCTTTTAGGGACCTCTCAATATTTCAACTTCTAAGTGTTTGGTCCAAAACCCTCTTTATTCATATCTTAACTATCTTCCTAGCTGGTCTAAAGCCCATCTTCTCTCCCTCCTAGGGTGGATGTGGGCATTTTTATCTCTTAAAACAAACACCACTGGGAATTTCTCCCAAATGAGGCTGAGCTAACATTTGCAGGCTGCATGAAGAAATCCAGGCCACAAGACAAGAGACCTGAGGAGGCCTGAGGCAAAAAACCCCTTCAGCTGCCTCCTCAAACCCAGGTCATCACAAGATTGCATGAGAACGGCTCAACAGGGCTCTTCTGGGAGAGCTCTGCCATTCCTGCTTCCTCCTCTCTCCACAGGCTTTCACATCACCTCAGCTGCAACCACACGGGCAGCAGGGACAGATTCTACATTTAAAATCCTTTTTTTCTCCCTCAAGTGGCACCAACCCTCTTCTTGACAACTCCTGCCTGACAGGAGCTCACACTCCAGTGCAAACCACAGGATCCCCCTAAGCCCAGCAAGGTCTGAGGTTTGCAATGGCCAAAAAGCATCAGGAGTATTTGGAGATGCTGATTCCACCAAAACCCTCTGCCAGCAGCATCCATGTGCTCCAGGCGGGTCCCGTGCCTTGACAGAGGATCTGTCGTGCTCTTTCGATAAATTTAAATGTTGAGAATAAGGGGAAATTGCTCTCATGGGACCCAACACCTTTTTAGGTAAAAAGGGACCCAAAGTAGAGACATCTCCATGTTACAAAGAGTGCCTGTGGATTCCAGAGCACTGCAGGATAAACAGCTGGAAAAAAGGATGAGAGAGAGGAGAAACAGCCCAGGAGGACAACAAGATGATGAGACAGCTCCTGATATCCATACTAATAGTGAGAAAAATGGGATTAAATACAGTTCTAACTACAAATTGAGGTAATTCCACTGTGTTGTGGTAGAGAGGGTCCTTTGCAGTGAAGAAACAGCAACAAGAGGTTAAATGTTGAGCTATGTTTATAGGGAAAGTCACAGGTGCACATACCTGCATAGTGTAATTAGCCCCAGCTTTTATTAGACGCTTAATTAGTTCTGCTGAATGCTGGAAGTGAACTTTAGCTGCAAAAAAAAATTTGATATTATTAGAAACAGCTACATTAATACAAAATACTTATCTGTTACACAGCTCTGGCTGAAAACATTTCCAGGCTCTGTAATTACAGGATTTGAAGGTGACCACCTCTAAGGCCAGCCCCACAGGAACAGGGGGTTACAGCAGAGGTTTTGGAGAAGGAGCTGGAAGCCCCAGGGGAAGCCAACACCCTTTCCAGACACTCAGGATTCCTCTGTTTACCCTCGATTTACACAGGCTGTGATAGCTTAGAGATGTGTAAAACCATTCTGTTTGCACATTGTGGCATTTTCTAATTTGCTTGGAAGAAAGCTCACTGCATTTTCTATTGCCTGCACAGGGTCATTACACCCCACTCTTCTTTAGGAAATGGATTCTCTGGAATCTGGAATTTTGTGTGGCAAAACCATTATTACCATGTCCTAACCCTGCAGAGTTTAGGCTGCAAGTGGGCTGGGCAGTGCCACTGGATGAAATATTGAGATGGGCAGGAGACAATCAGACTGCCAGGCCAGAGCCCCCTGCATTGCTCAGACATCTATCAAAGCCCCAGTTCCCTCCAGAGGGGCAGAAATTGCTGCTGCCTGTTGCAATCATTAAAGCCTGAGCCCCTCAGGCCTGCTCAGTCACCCAGTATATTTTCATCCCTCCCCTCTGTGCTCTGGGGAGAATCACTGGACAGGGTTTGCACCCCTCTGGTTGCACTTTGGATCTGTGACATGGGTTTGGAAAATTCAGGGAGGACAAGCTGGCACCGTGCCAGCTGTGCCTGGGCACTGCCACCTCAGCCCTCACCACTGAGAGGCACTTATCCCTTCAGACTGAGTAAGGAACCTTGTACTATTCCACATCCACCAGAAAATCCTGGGAAAGAAGCAGGCATGTCAGTCTGTGCAGAGCAGCCCTTTGCACCACTGCAATCTGTGCCTGCATCAAAGCTCATTCTTTAGACAGCAGTTAAGAAAGTTCAGAAGAATATACTGCAGTGAAATCTGCAATTACAAATGATCTCAATTGATGCATCTTATGATTCCATCTAAAGTGCCAGAACTTACCCTGTGTTACTCATTCTCTTCTTAATCTACTGCTAAAAGCATTGGTGCTATTAAAAGGTTCTGTGTAGCTTCAGCTTCAGAAGGTTTGGCAGCACCTTGTAATTAATTGGATGAAAAATATTAACTTCCCATTTGGTGATATACTTCACCAGCTGTACTGATAATTCTGTGGAATTTGTATGAATTTAAAACAACATTAAAAATGTATGTCGTTCTATTAATAATTCATGTAATACCTTTCACTAGCAACAGAGTGGTCCACAAGACTTAAACAAATTAAAATGTACAGCACCTAAAAGGTGCAAATCCTCAGCAAAGAAAAGCACCACCAGTTCAGAGTTAAAAGTGACAGCTGAAAGAAAAGAAAAAAACCCTACAAGAGGGAAAAGGGAACTACAAATGCACCTGCTAGGTGTGTGCCTCCTCAGCCCTTGAACACCTGCCTACACAAGCTCTGACTCCAAAATAGTTCCATCAGTAGATACTCACCATCAGCTGTCCCATGAACTATTAGCAAATCCACTTCTTTTAAACCATGAAGATTGTGTAATACACTGGATGCCTAGTGAACAAACACACACAGAGCTGTAATTGAATGGCATTTTAAGAGGAAAATGGTGATTTTAAGGTACTTAAAAAACTTACCTGATAGGTAATTTCATCTTTTGATGGAATCCCAAGGTATCTTTCTGAAAAAGCTGATGCTGTAAAAATAAAATAAGAATAAAATATAAGAATATTTTTAATTATATTTTAATAATTTTAATA